>JAJIBD010007392.1:0-71261 GCA_021461705.1 Cryptotis parvus | reverse complement strand
TCATATAATTCCAGAACGAACAGGGAGCTCTAAAGATGAGAAGCAAACCTGGCAATCTGCCTCTGGTGGTTGACTCAGACCCTGGGGAAACTGAGGGTTAGAGAGGTTAGGTAACTTGTCCCAAAGCCAAATTTAAAATCTATGTATTATAGTTATTTATTAATGTTTGTTTTCTCCAGTACACCCTGACTATTTTGAAGGCAGGGACCCATTTTTATCATTTTTGTCAACCTAGCATAGAGTCTGACACAGAGTAAGTGATAAAAAATGTTGGCTGATTTGTCTAGTGGAATTTCAAAAGCAAAGGTTGGTGGTAAATTCTTAGCTTGCCTTGCTCAACATTTTAACTTTTAAAAGAAGAAAAAAAAAGAAGGAAATTGTTCTCCTGGATTCAGTTGCATCACACGTTTAGCTAGATAAGAATCAGAAGTTCACTTCATCTAGTCCCTCTTATAAATGTAAAAGAAACAAATGGTCAGGTAAAATTTTCTATCACTGGGGCCAGAGCAATAGTACAGTGGGTAGGGCCTTACGCGTGGCCGACCCAGGTTCGATCCCCGGCATCCCATATGGTCCCCAAGCACCGCCAGAAGTAATTCCTGAGTGCAGTGCCAGGAGTAACCCCTGAGCATCGCCAGTGTGATAGAAAAAAAAAATTCTATCACAGAGCTAGTCATTGTTGGGATGAAAACTGAGGCTTGCAGATTCATGCCCCACCCTCTCATTCTGGGCAGCTTAATTCTGATCAACAAACTATGACTGATCCAAGGGAAGTGCTAGGGGCCTGGGAAGAAAGCAAGCTTGTCTAGAATGGATAGCAGCAAAGAAAGGGGTGTCTGGACAGAACACTACTTGAGGAGAGCAAACTGCCTTGTGCTGAAGAAAAGAATGAGATCTCCCAGCAAGGGACTCTCGAAAGTCATATAATTCCAGAAGAACAGGGAGCTCTAAAGATGAGATTTTGCCCTACAAGCTCAAATAATCAACCTGACAAAGTAAAGGGAGTGGGGCGGGAAGGTAGGAAGAGAAGGACATTTAAGGAAATCATTGTTGTTGCACACGGATAAGCTTTAAAATATGATGAGCCTAGATTTTAAAAAGGACATGTACACTGAACAGTGGAAGATTATGCAGCCATTAAAAAATCATGTTTTCAAAGAATATTTAATGATATGTGAAAATGGTCCCATATAATGTTAAGTGAAAATAGCAAGACACAAGCTTATATATACTGTAACATTCCAATTTTGATTTTTAAATTATACATAATTATGTATGCACAAAAAGTGTAGCAATGAATCCAAATTCCAACACTGAGTATTATAGTATAGACAATTTTTTAAAAATTACGGTATTTTCCAAATAGTTTTCAACGAGCATGTATGACACTTATCAGACAAAGGGACTCTCCCACCCCCCCATCATAAAGGACATACAACAGATGGAAGGAGGGAGCCATTACCAAGGATGGAGATGAGAGAGGCATGAGCTTGTCAGACAGAAGCTCAGAACAAGCTGAAACAACAAAATAGGGTCCTGGAAGCCAGCTGGAGAAAGGAGAAAAAGACAGGCAGGTTGAGGGTCAGTGCTGGGAAAAGGAGGCAATGTTGAGGGAGAGGAGGCAGGTCTTAAGCCCCCACTAGCCTGTCTTCTCTAGCAAAGAAAAGGATCTTCAAAATGGAACCAGCAAGAGTAGCCCAGGTGAGGAGGAGCCACACAGATAACTAACCTTTCAATAGACCCAATGATTACTATATCAGGATTCAGGGGGAAGGACAGAGATACTAATGTTAGGGAGCAGGGATTGGAGGAGCTATTCCTACTCTCTGTGTAGGGTGACCCCTTGCAGTGTGGGGAGGACCAGATGTGGTGCTGGGGATTTCATCAGGGGCTGGGCTTGCAAGGCCTTAAGCCCTCTACTATCTCTCAAGCCCAGCATCCTAAGTGTTTTTCTGATAATGATAAAGTTATATTGAAAGGGTAAGTCAGTGGCAAGGCCCAATGACATCCTGTCTTGCAAAATTGTGGGAAATAAGCACTTGGATTTTTTTTTTTTGTTTTTTTGCTTTTTTGGGTCACACCCGGCAATGCTCAGGGGTTTCTCCTGGCTTTGCACTCAGGAATTACTCCTGGTGGTGATCGGGGGATCATATGGGATGCCGGGGATCCAACCTGGGCCGGCATGGGGCCAGCGTGCAAGGCAAACGCCCTACCGCTGGACTATCACTCCGGCCCCAAGCACTTCGAATACATTTAATATCAGGATTTGGAAATCTCCTAGGCGATTTCCAAATAACACATTATGTAGTTAATTTGCGGGTACAGAAAAGGGAAACAGTGGCACCCAAGAGTTTACATGCACTTGCCAAAAATAGGTTGTGGCACATTAACCAGATAATCAATGCTGAGACCAAATTTCTCCCCATCAAGGCTTCCTCAATTGCCATGGTTGAAAGCAACCAATGTTTCTTTTAAGCATTCATCATGGCATTCACACCTGAATCCAAGTATCTATCACCTTCTGCTTATATAAAGATGGGCCTAGCTGACTGCTACTGTAGAGAAGCTTCTGAGGTCCAGGCCTATGTCCGCTTGACCTTTACAATTCAGTCCTGCTGGGCTTCACACACTGCAGGTGTTTGGTTTGCTCATCAATTTAAATTGGATTTAAAAATGGATTGATGAAGACTATGCTTTAGACAGAGTGAATGTTAAGATTTCACAAAGAATCTTCTTTCTAGCTATGGACAAGAGGAAGAAATGGGAAAGGGTTGTTGGCTGCTGGGCTCCATAGCATATAAAGTATTCATTGATTACAGCTAGGAAGGGGCCGTCTTCACTGGTAGGCCCGTGGCTCTCCTTTATTTTAAAGGAAGACAAGTCCTTAACAAAACAACTAGGGTGATGATATAGAAGATGTCTTCGTGTTCTTAGTTGGGTGGAATTAAAAAGCTAAAACCAACAAGATGAAATTCAACAAGGATAAATAGACTGCCCTATGTTTAGGTTAAAAAACAAATCAATTACACAAGTGTGGAATGGGGTAGATCTGGCTTGGGAACAATTGATGTGAAAAGATCTTGAGGTTTTAGTTGACCACGAACTCAATATGAGCTTGAGTCTGACACGGCTGCTAAAAAATCGAACGCAATCTTAAGCTACATTATGGATGTAGAATCTTCAGGTGGAGTATGGCAATGGTTCTATTCTACCTGGCATTGGCTGGACTGTCACTAGAGTTTAGAGCTTATTTAGGAGGGACTTTAACTGTCAAGGATGAATTCAGAGGTAACCAGGAAGGGGCGCAGGACCTCCTCACACAGGGGGTGCTAAAATCCACTCAGGCTGCTCTGTGTCTTTCACAGTACTAACAAGAACAGTCAGAAAGAAAAGGAGGAAAGAGAGGAGAGGGTTGCAAACAGATCTTCTCCACCTTACTTTGTAAAATGGCATTAGCTCTACTTTAAAGTCAAGATCACTGCGAGTCAGAGAGACGATGTGATTAACCAAAGGCGGCGCAGCAGAGTGGAGCTGAGGGGCTGGGGAGATAGTACACAGGGACAGCGCTGGACTTGCACAAGGTGGATCTGGGTTTGAGTTCCAGCACTAATCCCCAGCACCGCATATGGCCCCCCACCCCCAGGAGTGATCTCTGAAAACAGAGCCATAAGGGAAGCCCTGAGCATAGCTCGTCATGGCTCACTTGCTTCCTCTCGCCCCCAAGAAAGTCTCCCCCAAACCAGAGCAGAGGTGGAGTCCAGATCTGAAAATGGGGACTCCCAGTCCTGTGCTCGTCCCTCAGAGCAGACGCTGAAGATAATAATGAGCACTGACCAGCAGTGTCCACAAACTATGAGTGGGCAGAGCTTGGCGTGAGGGCTTTAAGGGTGTGGAGCCCCTTAGAAGAAGTTGCCTTGCCGCCAGCCGGATACTCAGCATCCCTGCACGGGGCAGTGGCCCTGAAACACCTCTCCCAGATCCTGGCCCAGGCTCACTTCTTGCTTGCTTCCTGCACCCCTAGTGAACGCTGGTCATAGGCCTGGTGGGGGAGAGCCTCCCGTGGGTACACACGCAGTTGCTGCTAATGGGCTCCTCATACACATGCTCATGCATGGGATCTGCGCCCAAGTCCTCAAAGGCCTCCAGAGAGCTGTGTTGGGTTTTCTCAACACTCCCCCTACTTACACCCCAAGGTCACACCACAGAATGGGCTGAATGATCATTTAGGGTCCTGGTGTGGTGTAAAGGGCCCAGAGAGGGAGAGAGAGGCAGCTAGGGCTGGCCCCAGAACTGTGCTATGACTTCCTTCCTCCCATCTAAATAAGCTGTTCTCTCTCCTGCAGAGATCTTGGGTTACCTGTAGGAGAACAGGAAACAGCAGCTAATGCCAATGTGTACCTGGGACATGTGACCCCAGGTGAAATGGAAGCAGGTCACAGGTGTGGGAGTGGAGGACTAAGGCAGTAGGTGGGGAGCGGGCAGGTAGAAGGGAGAGAGATGTAGAGGTGGGGTGGGTGGAGGGACAGCCCAGCCTGGCCAACTTCCCGCCTGGGAGCATGTGCAGAGCCTTCCTGCAGAATGGGAAACAAGAGGCCTCCCAGATCACTGGCTGGGAGACGTCCGTGTCTAGAGTGTAGGGGCGGTAGGGCTGGGGGGGCACTGAAGGTGCCCAGGATCTGGGAAAGGAGAGGGGCACCAGGAGGCCTTCAGTTTTCTGCTGGGCTCCAGCTGGGGGCCAGCACCAGTTAGAAACCTCTGGAGCCAGGAGGGAAGGGGGCTTTGTTAGCTCAAAGGACACAAGCAAGGCGAAAAATTACATACCAGGCCGCCCTAAGTATGCTTGTTTAGAGAAACTGCTTGCATTTATGAAGTCTTTGGTGCGGAAAGCAGGCTTGCAAATGACTGCATCAGAGCGACAGTAAAGGCCATTAATTTCCTGTTATGTTTTCCTGTGTTGGGGGCTTTATTAATTTAATTTTACACTGTCGAACAACCGCGAGAGCTGACACCGCCACACCGCCACGGCTGGGGTGTTCTTCTTGTGTGTGTAGCAGGGCTTTGCCTGACATGCAAATCAACGCTATTACAGAACCAGTAAAGATGTGCGGAGGGAAGAGGGAGGGATGAGGAGGGCGGAGGGGAGGGAGAGAAGGAGAGAGAGAAGGGCGAAAGCCTGCCCTGGACACTGTCCATCTCCCTCCTGCCGGGCACCTCCTGGCTGTCGGGGTCCTCCTCCTCCTCTCACTGTCGCCGCCTTCCAAGGACGCCTCACCTCATCCCAGCTCTGGCAGGACCACACAGGGACACCAAGTTCCCAGGCGGAGGTAGGGGGCCAACTCTGTCCCTCTACATGGGGCCCCGCATTGCTGAAGCACAGGGCTTGAGGGGGAAGGTGGTTCCGCCGGAAGCGGTGGCCCCTTCCTCAAATGCAAGGGTCCTGACCCACGAGCCTGTTAGTGCACACCCCCCAAGCCTCGTGTCTGTGCATGAAGCAGAGTGTGAGAGTCCAGAAAGGCCCAGCCTTAGCTGGCTCCTCTAGCAGCCCACCCCCTGACTTGTCCACCTCGTCCTTCCTCGGAATTCCCTGGAAAAGCCCCAGCCAGCAGCTCTTCACAGAAGCTCAGCATCGTCTTCACTGGCTGCAGGGTACCACTTGGCCCACCAGAGGACCCCCAAATCTATTTGGCCTAACTGCTCCTTTTCAGAATAAAAAAGTCACTCAGAAACCCTCCCCTTTGGAAATCTGTCCCTCTCTCTTTTGACCACACCTGGCAGTGCTCAGGGATCACTCCTGGTGGGACTCAGAGGACCCCTATGGGGAGACGGAGACCGGCTTCAGGCAAGGCAAGTGCCTTTCACGGTCTTACTCCTTCACTCTCAAAACTACCATGGCTAAGCCAAGAAACAGAAGCCCATTGCCCCCTCCTTCCCTGCCACCCCCACCACCATTTGGCTATTGCTGCCTCCCACAGATTCAGCACCTGCCCCCAGCGTGTGGTATCACCCCCTGGCCCAGGGACACTGGTCCAGATCAAGATGCTAGAGCAAACCGAGCATCACATCGGAAAGAGGCTGGTTCCCAGGAGATACAGTGGGGGACAGACCCCCCGACTGCCCCTCACATAGAGCCCTTTCAGAGTCCACCCTGCCTCAGCCTAGCTTAGTGCACCCCAGGCTGTCCACATGGCTCAGGTGTGGGGGGTCTTAGATACTCTGATGGGAATGGGGAGGACGGGGAGAAGAGGGAGGGTGTTCCTGGAGTGAGAGCTCGTCAACACTCTGGTCTGCACCCCTGCGGCCAAAGCTTCACGCTTTGCTAGGGCTTGAGGGAGAGAAAGGGAGAGAGAGAGAGAGGAGAGAGAGAGAGAGAGGAGAGTGAGAGGAGAGTGAGAGAAGAGAGAATAGAGAGAGGAGAGGGGAGAGAGAGAAGAGAGAGAGGAGAGAGGAGAGAGAGGGAGAAAGACAGAGAGGAGAGGGGGAGAGGAGATGAGAGAGAGAGAGAGAGCAAGAGAGGAGGAGAGGAGATAAGAGAGAGTAGAGAGAGAAGAGAGAGAGGAGAGAGAGAGGAGAGAGAGAGGAGAGAGGAGAGAGGCGAGTGAGAGGAGAGAGAGAGAGGAGAGGAGAGAGAGGAGAGAGATAGACAGACTCGCCCCCTCTTCACTGGCTCTTCCCCCTGTACTCTGCTTCTGGAGCTGGCAGCCTCCGAGAGGCAGTTGGATAGACTCCAGCTCTCCCTAGGAGGAAAGCATAAACTTCATAAACTGCACTGACTTTAATGCTGGTTCCTGGGGCTGTTTTCCTCTGGCTTCCCTTCCCTCCCCTTGTCTCTGTTTCCATCACATTTTATCCCTGGCCCTAGTGCACTCAGACACCACACACACACACATACACACGCACGATATGTTTGTGAATGCACATGCATGTGCATACATACACACACGCAAACATGCACACACATGTGCACACAGAAATGCACACATGTACACACAGAAACACACATGCGCACACACAGAAATACATATAAACACACACATGTGCACACACAGAAATACACACGTGCACATGCACACACACGTGTGAACAACTGCAAGGAGAGGGAGCGAGGACAAGGCGGAGAATCCCAGCCCTTGTTCCCCGTCCTCCATGGGAACGGCGCAGAGGGCCTTTGAGGAAGCCCCAGGGAGGGGCACACTGACATTTCAGGGGCCACCTGGAGGCTGGGCCGCGGGCGGGAGCAGGGAGCCCCTCACAGGTCGGGTTTGTGAGGCCTCCCTTGTCTACCGCTGTCAAGGTCAGCGGGTTCGGGTTCAGCGGAGGGTCAGGATGGTTTGAATTACTGGCGCTGCTGCGACTGGGCTGAGGCTTGTGATCTGTCTCCAGCCCTGCGCAGGGCCCAGCCCTCCCCCAACCCTCCTGGCCTTTCCACCCCACCAGGCAGGGTGGGGGGGGTGCGAGGCAGAGAGGAAGGCAGGTGTGGGGTCCTCCCTTGGACTCCAGGACTCCTGGTATAGCCCGCAATGGAGCGGGGTTGCTGCCTGCTAGCCCACCCCTCTGGGAGCGAGCCCTTCTCTCCCCAGTGCCTCTCTGGAGGGGTCCCCGGGCTCCTCGCCCCTCTCAGCTGCTGTTGGGGACAGGACAGGCAGGGTCTTGAGGGGCAGCCTGGCACGGCTCCTCCCGCCTGAGCCCACAGCCTAAGCTTGGAAAAAATGGGCAGAGTGAGGGGCTGAGGCAGCGCATTTGTCTCTGGGAGGGAGAGGGGAAGCAGGAAGTCCATCTGCGGGCCAGAAGGGGGTGGCCACGAGACACCTGGGCAGTGGATAGAGGACCGAGGGGGCCTTCTCTGAGAAAGTGGATACCGAAGCACAAGCCACCCCAGTTTATGTGGGGAGGGATGCAGGGGATGACTCCCCGCTCTGCCAACCTCTGCTTTCTCTTCAAGGGTAGCGGCCAATGATGGCTTCTGACTTTTTTGGCATGTTATTGGAAAATAAAGTCTTTGGTGTTAGATTGCAACTTTCTCAAACCATCAAATACACGCATGCACGGAGGTGGGACAGATGAGGTAGGTCCCAAGTAAGCCCCCGTCTGGGGTGGAGAGATAATATAGCAGCAGGGTGTTTGCCTTGCAGGCAGTTGACCGGGTTTGATCCCTACCAGGAGTAGGTGCAGAGACAGGAGTAAGTTCTGAGCAGTGCGTGGAGTGGCCCCAAACCAACCCTGCCAGTCTAGACACAAAGGCAGGGACTGAGCCCTTGACTCTGGGCAGCACTGCACCACCCAGAGGAAGCTCAGCTTTCTGTGGAGACAGCCGCCTCCTGAACCCCCACTCAGGACCATGGCATGTGCCCAGCAGGCGCACACGTACCTGTATCTCCCAGGTCTGACAATGGCATGCCACTCAAGTAAGGAAAAGAATCCCCCACGCACGTGACAACAGGCTACTAGGAAGCTCTTACCAGCAATGAGGTGGGTTCACACGGTGTGTGTGTGTGTGTGTGTGTGTGTGTGTGTGTGTGTGTGTGTGCATGCGCTGCGCATGTAGGTGTTTGTGCATGTGCCACCTGTGTGTAAGCTGACCTGGAACTTTCCTCTTGGAGTGATCAGTAGCCAGCTGTCACCCACTGGCTGGGAGAGAGCAAACCCAAGTCGAACTTTGGGAATGCTGCCATGAAGCTCAGGCAGTGGTCTAGGCTGATGGCACCCCCTGGGCGGGCTCTGGAAGGACATGGCAGTGGGCCGTGTGTAAAGACGCTGGGTAGCACAGTGCAGGGGTGAAAACCAGCGACAGTGACCTGGCCTCCTGGTCCTGTAACCCAGCCTCCACCCAGTGCCCAGGTCCTGCTGCTGCTAGGAGCGAGTCGGGCCTGGCGGGGCGCAGCAGAAAGAGGCCCCATGCCCATGCGTGCTCAGCTCACTGCTAGGCACTGCGGGCTGGCCCTCCCCAGTCCACACACCAGGGGGCAGCAGTGGTGGGGGGGGGGGGGGGATGTTCTCAAAGAAGTCCCCTCTAGTATGGTGGGTGTGAGGTTTAGGGGGAACAGAAATTGCACCCAGTTGGGTTAGGGTAAGGTCGCAGTGCACCTTCTCCTGTTTGCCTGATACAGCGCCGCTCTCGCTGCTGCTGGCCCCTCCCGCATGCCTCCCAATTCCTGGCTGAATCCTGAGCCTCCAATGGTTGTCATGCAGCGAAATGACCCCTAGATATTCCCTTGCTCAGAGCCCTCTTAGGTTTGGCCAGGCGCCTGCAGCTCGACCAAGACAGACGCCACAGAGACAGGCCCTGAAGGCTGCTGTCTCAGTCTCGAAGGGTCCCCTCAGGCAAGTCGTTGGGGGCGGGCACCAGGGAGCTCACCGGCACCCAAAGTCCCCAGCCTGGGCTACTCTGCTCCTCTGCCTGCCTTTACACCAGAGCTCCTCCCGCTGTGTCCCCGGCCAGCCCCCTGGAAAGCGTGGGGAAGAGAGGCCGGTGACCAGGGCGGGCGGCTTCCACAATCCAGTCATGCCGAGTGGAAGCCGCGGCGGAGGCAGCCTACAAAAGGGGGTGATCGCGGGCGGCCAGGAGCAGAGCGGCTCAGGTAATTGGTTTATCTATCTGGAAGCAGGGGGAGCAATCTCCGCACAGACAGACTAGCAGTAAAGTCTCTTCCTTAAGGCTATTTCCTTTGTCTTTTCAATTGCTTGCACATCCATGTGAGAGAGGGAGAGAGTGTTAAAGAGAGAGGGAGAGGGAGAAATGTTAATTTGTGAATTAATGGCTTTTCTCAGCGGAATTGTAAATTCAAATGTCACCTCACACGGTGACACCGCGGCTGGTCTGCTGAAGAAGCAATGATAAGATCCCCCACCTCCCTCGGTGGGAGCCCTCCCCTCCCCAAAAGATAGCTGTGGACTGGAACATGCTACTTTTAATTTGCAATAACAACACAACAGAGGTATGCAGTAATGACTGCCTTTCCCACCCTCCTCCGGGCTGCCTTTCCCCCAGTCCAGTGGGCTCCCCCATGTCCTCCCCCCCACCCTCTGCTCCTCACAAGCCACACTTCACCTGGGGCAGGGGCCTGGCTATCCCCACCCCACCCCGGCCAAGCTCCGGTCACATAGGGTGGGGGTGCCTTGGAATGGACAATGCTGCAACCCTCTCTTCTCCTTCAATAATCAGGGAATTAATGACCCTGAAGTTAGAGTGAGTCTGATACCGAGGCCCTGC
Source organism: Cryptotis parvus (assembly GCA_021461705.1). Classification (NCBI taxonomy): domain Eukaryota; kingdom Metazoa; phylum Chordata; class Mammalia; order Eulipotyphla; family Soricidae; genus Cryptotis; species Cryptotis parvus. Next base: position 61,054 of record JAJIBD010007392.1, on the reverse strand, counting down.
CCAGCGTTGGGAAAAAGCCTTCATTGTTTTCAAGCAGGAGGCGGGCAGCAGCGAGGGAGATTCATGGATGGAGATTGAATATGCAATTTTCTTTCACCTTGCCAAGAGCTGCCCCTGGGCTGTGCCTGGCCTAAATTTTTCCTTTTACCATCTCTGCCTTATCCGGCCCTCCCACCTCCCTTCCATTCTTTCCAGAAAATTACCTTCAAAATTGATTTCCACTTTTACAAACAAATATAATGGGAACACAGGAAAAAAACTTGGGCTGTGATGAATTAGCGCTGTCAGGTGCTCCAGGTCTCCTTTTGCTTTTGTTTTACTACCTGATCTGCTCTTTGTTTTTCCAAGGGCTGGAAAAGTGGCCCTGTCCACTGAGGGCCTGACCCTCCAGGCCACTGGGGCCTCTGTCCCCAAACCCCCCACAGTGGCCCTTGAAGAAGCCATCTAGGCCCTGAGACTCTATTGGCCTCTTGGCTTCCAGGTGGAAGTTGGGGCCCCCTCCATTTCCACCTTGTTGCTCTCTAGGCCTTGGGGACCCACTTCTGAAGGGGCTCTAACCAGCCCGCCCCCGCCAGCTAGTTCCCCTGACCCCCACACCAGGTCCCCTCTGGCCCCCATACCTCTCAAAGTCCAGACCAGATGCAAACCTCCACCTCCTCTAATGTGGGCAGGATCAGTGTAAACCTCAACTAGAGCAAATGAGAGACAGACACACACTGAGAGATCCCGAAAGACAGGCAGGGACAGCCCGGGCAAGAGCTGGGGTAGGGAGACCCAGCTTCTCTCCTCTGCTGGGCTCTAGCCTCAGTCTCCCTAGACCCAGGGCACCCCTAGAGGCAGCCTGAGGGACAACCCAGCCACTTGTCCACAAAACGCAGGCTAAGGTGTCCCGAGCCCTTTGGACAAAACTCCACACACAGAACTGTGTGGACCTCATGACCACTTAGGGCTGGCGAGAGCTCTCTGGGCTCCGTGTTGGCAGTGAGAGCAGGGGGAGTTTCTGGGGACGGGGTTGGGGACTGGGCAGTGCATGCTTGTAACCGCTCATCTCCTCGAAGCTCTACACTCCCCACTATAGGAGCCATTTGCCCAGGGCATGGTGTGCCACGTCCCCTTCACCCCAAGACCAGGGAATAGTAGAAAACACACACGCGTACCGCATCTGTATAAGCCTCATCAGAGTTGCACACAGCCCCTGAAGTGAGCATGGGCTCTCCAAGGTAAACAGACTTGCCTGAGGGAGCAGGAAGGCACAGTGGTGGACAGAGGAAACAGAGGGGTCCTAAGATTAAGGACTGCAATAGTTGGGGTCCTCAGGGGCATGCTAAGAGGTGACCAGGACCTTAGCATGGGACTGGAGAACAAACGGGCAAGCTGAGATGGGCTAATGCCTGCGGTTAAGCAGGGGAGACTGTGTGCTCCCCCAGGCCCACTCCCAGACTGGGACCTCACCCCAGCTTTCCTAGGCTGCTTCACTTCAGAGGAGCCACATCAAGGTCAGAGGGCCTGTACCTGGGCACGTTTTCTTCCCTCACTGACCTCATTTCCCCTCCACTCAAAAGCCAGTTAGTGGCCTGGGGGACCTTCTCCCCAGGCCAGGCAGGTAACGCTCCACCTTTCAGAACACCAGAGCTGGGTCCTGGGGGGACTGTAGGAGGCGCAGTTGATTTCCCCAGAGAAAGCTGAGCTGATGGAGGAGATGGTCCAAGGCACAAAGACTCAAACCCAGCTGTGCCTCTCTCTTCCCCACTGAGCCCCAGTGCCCAACCATGCCACCCTCCAGGGTCTGACCATCCACTGGCTTGACCTAAATCCTACTCGGTGGGGTCTTTGCCACCTGTTCTGAGCACAGCCTGGGTGCTGGACAGGGCAGGGGTGCCTCAGTTCTGTAGTCTAAGTTCCTCAGTCATGGCAGTCCTGGGAATTTCTAGCAGGAAAACTAAGGACACCCACAGCTTCTCGCTGTCACCACCTCTTTCCACGGCAGAAGGGTGCTCAGAAGTGCCAGCACCAGCCCTTTGCAGCAGGCAGCCCACACTGCCAGCCAAGGTACACCAGCACCTGTTGACATCAACTACTCAACTGCATCTAATGAATGAAAGGCAAAACCACGACCCTTGCAATCCCTATCACAGTGCAACACCAGCAAGCTGCCCCTCACACTCTCCACACATACCTCAGGGGGCTCACGTGGGGTTTCTGGACAAAGCAAGCAATTGCTTTGGGCTACAACCCACTTGGGTCTGCAGCGGAAGTGCCTGGCAAAAACCAAGGACTGTGGCTTGCCAGTCTGGCCAGAGAAAGGGAAAGAGGAGTTTGGATCCTCCAGTCCCCAGGCCAGGAGCACATGCCAGGGAAGCACTGTCCTCTTTAAGGTCCCACATATGCCCCCTCTTCCCTCCCCATAATTGTAGCTAAGAAGGAGTAAGGAATTTTCCGAGGGTCCTGGCTAAGAATGAGCCACGTCAGCTGGGTAGATGGTCTCTGGGTGCTTTGTAACTTAGCCCCCTCATCTGTCTCTGCTCCGTCCACCTCACTCATCTGGGAGCTCTTGGGGTGTGGGGTGGGACTTTAAAGCAGCTGGACTAGCACATTTCTCAAAGGAACGTCCGGAGGTGGGGGCTTTTCTACTTCCCAAGGCCCAGGCAGGAGGTGGTGTCCCCAGCGGGCTCGCGGTCACTGTCAGCGTGCTTCCTCCCCAGAGTCACAGCTGATCGGTCCTTTACTAATATCCCCACTGATATGATTGCTGCAGATACTAATAACACTGTCCATATTCTGAGTGCCAATAATGCTCTGGGTATTATCACTGTGAACACCAATAACTACTGCTGAGATTGTCTCCGGTAATGCCAGCACACGCTGCAATGATTGTCCTCGCTAATGCCCACCACCGTGACATTGTTAGAGCTGAAGAATAGGCTGCACTGGGCCCAGAGGGGAGCCCGTGCAGAGAGGACAGAGAGACTCCAGGCTTGCCCCAGGAGGACAGAGAGATTCCAAGCTTGCCCTCAGGGTCCAAGATGAGGCTGTGAGTGTGGAAGGTGGCTGCCTGGGGGTCTCAGGGAAGGAGACCTGTTCCTCTACACTCAAGGGAGGTCTTCTCTCTTAATGTGGGTCCCTGTTCCTGTCTCCCTGTCCTTCTGTGGCCCCAAGTCCATTTCTCCTTTGGCCTGCTGAGCTCGGGGTGTCGCAGTGACGGGGGCAGCCTCTGGGACCAGCCTGCCAGCTGCTTTGCTACCTTGGCCTGACTGCAGAGTTGGGCTACATCATCTTGACACATAATTATCTCCCCTATTCTTAATCATCTGAGCTGCTCCCTAATGCAAACTGGGTCTGGATGCTTGGAGGCACCCAGTGTGTGTGTGTGTGTGTGTGTGTGTGTGTGTGTGTGTGTGTGTGAGAGAGAGAGAGAGAGAGAGAGAGAGAGAGAGAGAGAGTGAGTGTGTGTGAGCGTGTGTGAGTGTGTGTATAAGTGCGTGTGTGTGTGTGTGTGTGTGATGGGGGCTGGGAAGTCGATTGTGGCTCTCTCCTTGCTTTTCCTCTTCTTTGCCACCTGGACTAGGGTCAAGTGTGTGGACACGGTGGTGGTGAGGGAGCTTTACTTCTAGCTTAGAGGGAGAGGACAGCTCCATCTGGACTGGGATGGAAAAAATCAGATGAGATTTCTCTGCCTCTCCCCCAAAGTAGGGTCTCTGATTCTCCCTGCCCCATCCCCCCCAACCCCCGCCACTAGGCAGTCACAGGAAGCCTGTGTTTAGCAGCAAAAGGCAGCTGAGGGTCCTGACTCCGGCTCTTCTGGAAAAATTCATCAACCCCAGAGGTATAGGCCTTTTGCTATCACCCTGCCGGACACTGTAGCCCCTTCACTATCACCCTGCTGGACACTGTGGCCCCTTCACTATCACCCTGCTGGACACTGTAGCCCCTTCACTATCACCCTGCTGGACGCTGTAGCCCCTTTACTATCACCATGCTGGACACTGTAGCCCCTTCACTATCACCCTGCCGGACACTGTAGCCCCTTCACTATCACCCTGCTGGACACTGTAGCCCCTTCACTATCACCCTGCTGGACACTGTAGCCCCTTCACTATCACCCTGCTGGACACTGTAGCCCCTTTTACTATCACCCTGCTGGACTCTGTAGCCCCTTTACTATCACCCTGCTGGACACTGTAGCCCCTTCACTATCACCCTGCCGGACACTGCAGCCCCTTCACTATCACCCTGCTGGACACTGTAGCCCCTTCACTATCACCCTGCCGGACACTGTAGCCCCCTTCACTATCACCCTGCTGGACACTGTAGCCCCTTCCCTATCACCCTGCCGGACACTGTAGCCCCTTCACTATCACCCTGCTGGACACTGTAGCCCCTTCCCTATCACCCTGCCGGACACTGTAGCCTCTTCCCTATCACCCTGCTGGACACTGTAGCCCCTTCACTATCACCCTGCTGGACACTGTAGCCCCTTCACCATCACCCTGCTGGACACTGTAGCCCCTTCACTATCACCCTGCTGGACACTGTAGCCCCTTCACTATCACCCTGCTGGACACTGTAGCCCCTTCACTATCACCCTGCCGGACACTGTAGCCCCTTCACTATCACCCTGTTGGACAATGTAGCCCCTTCACTATCACCCTGCTGGACACTGTAGCCCCTTCACTATCACCCTGCCGGACACTGTAGCCCCTTCACTATCACCCTGCCGGACACTGAGAGTTCTGGGGCTCAGGCCCGCTTCTCCCTTCCTGCTCCAACACCCCCAGGGCCCATGCATGCCTCTGGTCACCAGACCTTCAGCCTTTCCATGGTCCAGCTTTGGTCTGGTCTACTGCCCCCTCACTCATCTGCCTCACCCATTTCCACTGTGTGCCCTTTCAGCCCATATACCCCACATCTCCTCCCCTGCACCTCTGGTCACCAGGCTGTCTCATCAGATAGAATTCCACAGGGCCCTTGTCTTTGGAAGTGTGCCTCCCGCCACGAAGGCCTCTGCTCTCGGGCGGCCCTCAGCACGCAGACAGCTGGTGGACTTTCCTGCACTCTGTGCTCATGGACTGACAAGCCCCACTAGGCTAACAGCTGCTCAAGGATAAACATCACATCTTGTCTGCTGGGACCTTGGAGCACCGAGTCCTTCTGGCATCAAGTGCCCAGGGAAGGGCCACCAAACCGAACGAGCTTGAAACAATGAATGTGGCCATTGGCTCAGAGAGAAGGCACACACCTTGTTCTGGCCACAGCCTCCGGCCAGGGTGCACTGTCCCTGCTCCGTTCATGATCTGCAGGGGCCAAAGGGGGAAAGAACAAAGCCCCGACCTCACCACTCAGCATCAGACACTCTGAAAGCTGCATGTACTGCCGGTGAAGAGAGACAACTGCGAGAGGTGGGGAGTGGGGAAGAATCTTTCAGATCACAGAGGGTGCCAGGGAGCTTGGCTAAGGCCCTGGCCCAAGAGCCCCCCGAGAGCAAAGCCTCCCCCCTGCTCATTAGCGGCTGCCGCCAAAACAACCACAATGAAATTTAGTGAGTGGCAAAGGCCGTGGCAGCCAAATGGGTTTGGATATTTTGGAAGAAGGAGAAACAGAGCCAGACAAGCTGTTTCCCTGTGAAACGAGGCCATTAGGGCTTCTGGAAGGAGGCCAGCACCAGGCCAGGCCTCCCTAGACTGTCCCTGCTCTGCAGGCCAGGCCAGGCCCGCTCGGACTTGGCACCCCAGATATACCCACTTTCTCACTTCCTTTGCCTCCAAAGCTGCCCCATTCAGGGCCTGTCGGTGCAAACGATGGCCAGATGATTGACTATCCAAACAGAACATTTTAGAGGAGAAGGGAGATGCTGGCAGGCCAGCATGAAGAAAGGCAGAATGGAGCCTGTCCTGTGCTATGGGGGGTTGTGCTAGATGGCCCCGGAGTTTGTCTACTTCCCAGACGATGCACTTCCGGAGCAGAGGTTAGCGCCCTCCCTTAGGGACCAGGATGTGGGCAGCAAATGGGCTGCAGACACTGGAGTCCCCCTTTGTCTGCGCGCCAGTCTCGTGCCTGGCCTCCAGCATCAGAAGAGAGCCGGGTCCCCTGATGTCACCTTCACAGAACTCCTTCTCCCAAGCCTCTAGCCCCACTCTCTGCTCTCACTCCTGCCTCTCCTTTCAGCTCCCCGTTCACAGCTGGAGATCCTTGAGCTCTGACAGGGAATGAGGAGAAGGGCCACAAGAAGTCTGAGGGGCATCCGAGGGCCTCCCTCCATGGAGAAGGAAAGAGATGGGGGTCCCTGTCTAATCCCTTCAAGTGGCCTTCCTGGGTGCAGTGACCACGGGTTACAGAGAAAGGAGACCAGACTGTATGTGACCACACTTCCTTTGCCCCCAATGACTTGGGGTCAGGTGAGGACAAGATAGGATAGGTAGGGGATCCTCGAGTCAGAAGCCAGCTGTCCCCCTTCCCCGCCACTGTCCCCATGGACTATGGACCATGCATCAGCTCCTGGTGTCCTTGGGGATATGCCTGGTGAACCTCCGCTAAAGGCACAGCATCAGGGCTGCTAAGCAGATGGCAAAGCTGATGCCCGCCTCCCTCTCCCGCGCTCCAGAGCCAGCCGGGCAGTGGGGGACCTGGGCTTTGCGGCTGAAGCTGATCTCACAGCAGAGCAGCTGTGAGGCCGGCCCGAAACCGAGCCCGTGTCCCAGGACAAAGCACGCGCCGTTAGCCAAGGCCCTTCCCTCCTACCTTCATCACGTTTCCTCTTCTCGCCATTCGAGCGAGGGATCCCCAGGATCCCGTTGATGGAGTAGGATCCCACTGGATCATTGGAGGCGCTGGAGACAGGAGGGGAAGCCGTGCTGGGAACTGGAGGAGAGGGAGAGGCCATCAGGATAGCCAGGGCAGCGAGAAGGCCAGGGAGCCCCATCCCTAACCTTCAAGATAGCTCAGGATGGACAGGTGGTCACAGGTGATCCAGGCTCTGCCCTTCCGTCTAGCCCCTGGGCTGGGGGTGCCAGCCAGCCCTAGTCTCTGCTTACAACTCTCATGGGGCCCCAGAGATAAAGAGAAACCCCCAGGCTGAGTCTGTCTAGGAAGTGACTCAGATTCCAGATGAGGACCCGGCTTCTAGGATGCCTCCCGGCTCAGTTCTGGGGCTGGGAAAATTCTTCTAGAGACAGGCCCTTGCTCAGGGCTCTTCAGGGCTCACTCGGACCTCACGTCCCTCAGGCTCTGGGGCTACCTTCCCAGTTCTGACAGGAGGTCTTGACTTCCCTATGCTCGGTCTCTCCTCTGGAGACACAGGAGTGCTCCTGAGAGTCCCTGGGGATCACGTTGTCCCCCCCCACCCCCCTCAGTCACCTCTGTTCTTAATGTTCCCTGAGAAGTTCCTCGTTCCCCCTGAAGGCACAGGTACCGCATGGTGACAGGCTTAGTTGGGGACGACCCAGCCCTCACTCCCTGCATGCAGTCTCGCAGTCCTGAGAGGGCTGCATGCTAGTGAACAGAAGGGGACAGCTGCCAGGGGCACAGGGCATGGAGACCTGCCACCCAGCCTGGTCTCTGGGAGAGGGTCAGTGAAGGACGTTGGGAAAGGAGAGTCACCCATGGGTGAGAGAGATGGATAGTGAAAGACAGAGACAGTCTGCAGGGAGGGAGAGGGATGGCGGGGCAGGTCCCAGAGGCCAGGGGGGGAGGAGAGCAGGAGAGCGAAAGGAGGGGAGGAAGAATAAAGTCCATAAAAACCAACAAGAGTGATAAAATAAAAATATGGAAGAGATAAGGAGAGACAGGGAGACCAAATCTCAGCACAGCAGAAAGAGAAGAGTAGGGAAAGGGAAAGAAAAGGGAAAGTATTGATGAAGAAAGATGATGAAGAAAGAAGATGGAGAAAGGAGGGAGGAGGACAGAGAGCTGCAGCAGGCAGCAGAGACCACCCATGTGCCCGATTCTGGGGGGTCCTGGCCTCTGGAAGATGGATGGGGTGTGGGGGTTGGGCCCCGATGAGGCGGGCAGTCCCAAAGGCGGATTCTGGCTCTCCGGAGGTATCCCAGCATCCCTGAGCCTCTTACCAATGGTGTGAGCAGGGGCAGTCACCCCCGTCCCGGCCCCGTCCGGCGTCGGGTGGAAAGGCTGCTGGACTTTGGTGCGGATGATCCTACAACGGCATCACAAAGTGTCACTGTCACACCCCCTCCTGTCAGGGCCTAGCCCTTGCCATACCTCTGCGGCCACCCTGCGCCCAGCCCTGGGCCCACCCTGCACCCTGCGTTCATGAACCCCACCTTGTCCAGCTTCTTAAGTTTATTCTTGGGTGGTTTTGTTTGCTTGTTTGTTTGGGGGGCCACATCCAGCTGTGCTCAGAGAGCACTCATGGTGGGGCTGAGGGGTCCCTATGAGATGTCAGAGATTTGGACCGGGGTCAGCCACATGCAAGACCTGCACTTCACTTGCTCTCTCCATCATGTGGCTGCAGGTGAGTCCGCATCCCTCTCTTCCACGTGCCAGCAGGATTGAGGGGCACTGCACCCGTCCCCTGTTTGAGCATGCCAATGGCCCTGAAGGTGGACGGGACACCCTTCACCCCTCAACCACAGGGCTTTCACCTCCAGAAACAGGACTTGCTGCGCCTTGCTCCTAGACTAAATCTCAGCCCTCCAGTGCGGTGGGAAGGGCCAATGTTTGCCTCTGGCTTGAGCTGGGCAGGGCTGAGCACCCCTCCCCTGGTCCTAGATGCCAGGCCAACATGGACATCAGGCACTGATCAACTTCCTTACTGCACTCCAGCAAGCCTGAGCCCTGTTCCCCTTCAGCTCACTGTCCCACTGGCCTCTTTCTGAGGTCTCACGAGGATCGCAGCTTTTTCACCAGCCTGGGTAAAAAGGTTGGGTTCGCCCTTCTGGGGTGGGGGTCTGGAGGAAAGATCCAAGCGGGGCAGGAACTGTCAGAGAAGTGACAGACTTAGGGCTCAGGAATGCAAAAAGCCCAACCTGGGCCAGGATGGAAACGAGCTACCCCACGCCCATGTGAAAGCAGGTGCCCTTGTGAGCCATCTTGTCAAGGGTGCTGTTTGCTCCTCAGAGGGTGTTGCTGGTTCCCCTGCCCGCAAGTGAGTCTCAAGCCAGGCACTGGAGACAAGTCCCTGCCTCACAGGGCTGCCAGGGGACTTGGCGAGGGGAGATGGAGCCCAGCTCTGAGGGGACCTCGGGGTCAGGGACTGGAAGAGCCAGGAGCAGGGGCCCCTGCGGAAAACAGGCAGTGGGCTGACAGAGGAGACGGCCACCCTCAGGGCAGTAGCAGAACCCAGAAGTCGGGGTTTTGGACTCCTCTAACATGCCCTACCCCTCGCCCCCAATACAGAAGCCCCAGCTTCAGAGGGTCTTAAGCCCCAGGGATGGTTCCTAAGTGTGAGCGGACACAGAATTCTTGGGGGGTGGGGGAAGAAAATAACATAAAAGTTTCCAGGAAACAGAGGATGACCACAAGAAAGGAGAATTGGCAGGACATAGTGAGGCTGAGTGGCTGGGGCTTGGCAGGGTGGACTGTCCCCCAAGTCTGGCTAACCGAAAGGCTGCATTTACTCTGTCACTGGGAAGAGGGGTACAGGGAGTTTTCATGAGGAGGGGAGGATGCTGGTCTCAGACCTGCAACACCTGAGGTGGACAGGGGAGCATCCAGGTGTCCAGGTGTAGGCCCCAAGGGCACCATCACACACACCTGAGTGTCGGCAACTGCACAGAAAGGCATGTTGTGTTGGACAAGAGGCACAGCACGGGGAGCCTTGCAGAGGGCTCAGAATGGGTCACACACAGCAGAGGCCAGAGCTGGCAGATACACAAATATTAACAAAAAACGAGTTTACAGGGGGCAGAGAGTTAGTATGGCCAGTAGACACTTCCTTGCATGCAGCTAACCTGGGTCTGATCCTCCCAAGGGGCTACCCTGTGTCCACTCCCCCACCACACCAGGACTAACCCGAACAACCGATGGATGCAAGGGGTCACTAGAACACAATCCACAGCATTAGTGGGGACTTGAAGATGGAAGGGGCTGCGGGCAAGACGATGCTCAGGGGCACGGGGTGACCACTAGAGTCCTGGGAAGCAAATTCTCAAGACCCTGAGAAAAAAAGGAGCGTGGCTAAGAGGAGGAGAAAGGGGCAGGGCGAGTGAACAAGTTTTTCAAGAGTGAATAGAAAGGCACAGATTGAAGATCGTGGACGCAAGAGGCAGGAAGGGGGCAACCGAGAGGCCAGGTGGCCGAGAAGGCAGAGCCGTGAGGAGAAAGAAACTGCTCTCCAGGGGAAATGCGAGACCCAACTGTCAGCACAGGGACGGAGGAGCAGCATAGAAGGAGTAAGAGATGCCTTATTCTGAGTTCACCCAAAGTTTCAAAATGGAGCTTTTTGGAGGTGTCTCCTAGTAATTCTCAGTCAAAAGGATTGTGGGGCACAGCAACAGCACAGCGGGTAGGGCATTTGTCTTGCATGCAGCTAACCAAAGTTCGATCGCCAACTTCCCATAAGGTCTCACAAACACCTCCAGGAGTAATTCCTGAGTTCAGAGCTAGGCGCAACCCCGAGCATTGCCGGGTGTGACCCAAAAAGCCAAAAGAAAGGGACTGACAGTTCAGGGCAAGGGCTGAGGAGGCCCAGGGCGGATTTGCAGCCAGCAGTGCCTGGAGACCACACAGCTCCAGGGAAAGAACTGGGACTGGCCACATGTCAGAGGCCACACGACTGGCCACTAGCCCTGCACTGTCTCTAGCCCCTCCAAAGGCATTTTCATGGTTTCTGGCTGCCGTCAGAAGAGAAGGCCAAGGTCCTCCAGGCGGAGGGTCTGGAGCACGATCCTGATGGAAGCATGGAGGCTAGGGGCAGTGTAGACGGGTCTATACAAGCTGCCTGCTAGAAGGGGCAGCTCCTAGCATCACAACCAAAGCTTCTGAGCTGTCGCTAGACCACAGGACCTCTGTACTGGGGCCGCCTCAGGGAAGGGGCAGGTCGCACCAGCACTGGGGGCTCAGCTTTTGTCATCCAGAGCCTTGAGCCCTGGCTACTGGAGCAGTGTTAGGTGAGGCAGTAGTGACAGGAAGCTGCTCCCCCTGACAGCAGTGTGAGGAGCACTACAGAGGGGCTGGGCTGAGAGTCACAAATGCTCATGGGGTCCATATAAGCCTCAGGACTGTGGGCACTTTTTTTTTTTTTTTTGGGTCACACCCGGCAATGCTCAGGGGTTTCTCCTGGCTCTGCACTCAGGAATTACTCCTGGCGGTGCTCGGCGGACCATATGGGATGCCGGGATCGAACCCGACAGGCACAGGCCAGCCGCGTGCAAGGAAAACACCCTACCTGCTGGGTTGTCGCTCCGGCCCCAGGACTGTGGACACTTGCCAGTAAAGCAGGAACAATTCCCTTCCCTCCTTTATTTATTTTGGGCCCACACTCAGCTAGCTCTGTCATTGCCCTGGCGGTGCTTGGGCACATACGGATTGACCCTGGCCAGGCACCTGCCAGCCATGCATTCTCCCCCGTGCTGTCTCTCCAGCCACTTCATTTCCTTCTTGATGTGAGAAGAGATCCGTTTACATACGCGAGACAGCCCTGCATATCCACATGGATCTTTGGAGGATTGGAAACCCCAGGGAGGGTCTCTCTCTGCTGGGGTACCAAGTGACTGATCCATATTTCCACAGAAAGACCGGGGTGATAGGACAGCAGGTAGGGCATTTGCTTTGCACGTGACCAACCTAGGTTCAATCCCTGGCATCCATATGGGCCTCTGAGCACCGCCAGGAGTAATTCCTTGAGTGCAGAGCCAGGAGTAATCCAGGTATCACCAGGTATGACCTCAGAAGGCAAAAGACCAAAAAGACTGAACTGCCAAGTGTCTGATCCCCACACCGTTCACACACTCTTCCTTGCCACCTCTCCTAGCCCAGCAGGGTGACTTTGGGCACTGAACATGACCCAATCTTAAAAGATTCATCCCAGCTCTGTGACTAATAATTTGGGAACCCCTGAACAGTTCTTTAGTCCCTCACCTGCTAAATAAGCTCATGATACAACCCACTTTTGCATCTGTTGGGAGGAGTAAGTGGGACAATCCCTGTAATTAATGAAGAGGACATGTAGCTAAATAAATATTAGCTCATAATAATAATGCTTGGTACTATTATTCTTATGGGTGACCCCAAGGCCTGGGTATTTTCCATTCAGGCGCTGAGTCATGGGTAGCCAGGACCTCTCAGTTCCATCTGTCCCAGGTTGTTCTTGAAACTTCCATGGAGCCCCTGGAAGGAGTGGCAGTGGGTGCCTGGGAGAGTCTCAGGAAGACAGACTGTGGGGGAGGCCTGCCTTGGGCACTGGGGAATCCATGTAGCAGCTCCATCAGGACCCTGAAGGGCCAGAGCAATGGCAGAGCTCTAAGGGCCGGACGACAAGGCAGGTGAGTATCTTCTTCTCTGGTTCATTTCTAGATGGCCCCTACCTCCCGCCACGCAAAGACCAGCCCCGTCTTCTGGGCGTGGTGTCTTGCAGGAAAGTGTGTGATGAGGTGAAACTCTCGACAAAAGAGATCTCCACACTCAGAAAGCACAGGGGAGAGTCCCATCCGCCCTTCTCTCTGTTTCCTCTCTCTTTGTCTGTCTGTCTGTCCCCTTGTCCCCTGAAGTCCCATGGTGGCTCTGGTTGTGTATTGATTCCTGGGAGCTGGGGGAAAGCGGGAGGCAGGCTGGGGTGTAGGCTCGGGGATGGAAATAGAAGGCTATAAATTATTTGTGACAGGAAAGCAATAGTGGCAGAGTGCTGAGCACAAGTCCTGTGTCACTATTAGATTCCTTTTAGCCTGATGACACTGTAAAAAGGTTAAGTGTCTGCTGGAATCGTACACCTGGGGGGCGGGGCAGCCCGGAGCAGAACAAGCCACTGAGAGCAGGTATATCAATTCTCCAGGCCAATAATATTCCTCTCATTGATCGCCACGCAAAGTTCAAAAATCTCATTACAGCCAGGCAGACCGGGAACTTTTTACAAATCAATAGAATGATATAATGTATGTATACTTAGTACAAATGTATCTATTCATCTATCCATCCATCCACAGTCCGCCTCAGGGTTTCCAAGTTAACCTACCCATCATATTATGTTATGTTATGTATGATATTATATTGCATTATATTACACCATAATAAATGGTGAGCAAAGACTGCCCCAGAGGTGGAGCAAGAAGGGCTCCTATTAGCATCGAGGTGACCTCAGACAGCTCACCTGAGAGAGAGGGAGGTGGCAGCATTTCCAGAAGCAAGTTGCTCAGGATCTCTTGGAGCAGACGTGCTAGTAGTAAACACTCAGTGGACAATGAACGCTGCCTGCTGAATAGTTACAGTGTGTTGGAGATGCAATGTTCAGGGGTCAGAGACAGCTCAGTGGGCTAGGGACGTGCTTTGCTTGTGGGAGACCTGGGCTCAACCTCCTGCACCACATGGTCCCCTGAGAACTACTGACAACGACCCTGGGCCTGAAACCAGAGCAGCCCTGAGATCACTAGGTATGACTCAAACACAAAATCCAATAAACAAAATAAGTTCCCTTCAGTCTCACAACAACCCATATTTTTTCCCAGAAAAGTCAAGTTATCACCTGCCCAAGGATACCCATCTAATACACGGAGAGTCTGGGGTATGAATATGAATTTAGCTGGCAGAAGCCCAGGTCTGTATCTTTGCCCACTATACTGTCTGTCTGTCATCCCATTCATCACTGATTTGCTCGAACGGGCACCAGTAACATCTCCATATGTCCTGTCTCATGCTAGTAGAGCCCAAGGGCATCTGCTTGCTCCAGGAACATAAAGAGCCTCAAACCATTCCGTCAGGTCATGGGAATGAGGTCTACAATACATAGAACAAGAAGTCAAGCTCAATAGACTTATGTGTTGGCATAGGTGAATCAGTTTACCTGCTTAAAGTCTTGGCAGCCAGCCAGAGCGATAGCAAAGTGGGTAAGATACTTCCCTTGCAAGCAGTCAATCCAGGTTAGATCCCCAACACCACATTATGGTCCCCAAGCACTGCCAGCAGTGATCCCTGAGCATAGTAGCAGTACTACAGCCTTAACACCACCAGATGTGGGCAAACAGTGTCTGGAGATAGTACAGTGGACAGGACACTTGCTTTGCACATGTCTGACCCAGATTCCATACCCACCATCCCAAATGGACCCCAAACACTGCAAGAAGTGATCCCTGAGAATAGAGCCAAGAGTGACCCCTATGCATCACTGGATGTGGCCCAAAATTTAAAAAAAGCAAAACAAACAAAAGTCTTGTCAGAAAAATGCATATCTCTTAGCCTAAGGAAAATTTTCCTGACTTGGCAAGTCATAGGAAGTGAGGAGAAAATATTCCAGTGGTCTCACTGGACACTGTAATGAATGATCAGTGGAAGGTCCATGCTCTCAAGACCCCAGGACACTCTCCAAGCTCCCTGAGGACTGTAGTCTGCTTCAGTCAAGGAAAAAGCAAGATTTGCATCAGCAGAAGGAATTCTACCCAATGAATGCAGGTAATGACTTAATGGATCCAACGCCCAACGGACCTGCAAGAGCTGCCTGTATCAGGCATTATCCCAGGCAAGTCACAGTTACACAAACAGTTCGGACCTTTGGTGACAAAAGAGAGGGAGGCAGAGGTTGATCATTTGGGAAAATCCTGCTTCTTCCCCAAATGCTGCCTACTATTCCCTACTGCTCAGAACTCAGAGCTAGATTCTCCCAGAGGGACATCCTTGTGTTTTGTTTTGTTTGGGGCCACACACTGCAGTGCTCAGGGCTTACTCCCTGGCACCAAGCTCAGGGATGACTCCTGGGGGGACCATATGGGAACACCGGGTTCTATCCTGATTTGGCCATATGCAAGGAAAGCACCCTACCTGCTGTACTATCCTCGAGCCAGAAAATTAAAATGAAGTCCTTCCTCCCTAGGGAGGCTCTGGAGAATAGCACAGCCGGCCCTTCCTGGGGGAAGCATTGACGTGCTACCCCGACCTGGCACTCCTGTGCAGAGCTCAGGGAAGTTCCGCTCTGCTGCTCTGTGCCCTCAGGTTCCAGCCTGACAGCTGTGCAGTGTTGGGTCTCTATATGGCTCGGGAGGGCAGCTAACAAAGGCGAGACCACTCTCCAGGACTCTGGGCAGGAGCCTGGTCCCTGCTGGAGAAGGAGCCAGCTGGGAACACAAGCTCAGCCCCCTGACCTCCTCCCACAGTGTGTCTCAGTTCTTTCCTCTCCATCGGAACTCAGAAGTCATAAATGAGTTTGTAGAGGTGAGAGTCTTAACAAGCTTATAGAGGCCGCAAATTTCTGTCCATGAACCACTGACATTGGACTATGCTGTCCTGGTCAGGATGGGTGCTGAAATGCAAAGCCCTGGGTCCCCTGCAGACCCTGGTGAGAATTTCTGATGCCCAAGCATCTGGACTAGATTCCTAGGAATCAGTATTGAAGCAAATTCTCCAGATTATTCTATGACACATCAAGATTTTAGGTGAGCATAAACCATAAGTATGTGAACCATCCCTGAGAAAGTGGTGAGCAAGTGTTATTAAGAATCTTCCAGGGCCTGGGGCCAGAGCGATAGCCCAGCGGGTAGGGTGTTTGCCTTGCACGCCGCGGCCGCCCATGCTGGCCAGGGTTCGATCCCCGGCATCCCATATGGTCCCCCGAGCACAGCCAGGAGTAATTCCTGAGTGCAGAGCCAGGAGAAACACCTAAGCATCGCCGGGTGTGACCCCCCCCAAAAAAAAAAAAGCAAAAAAAAAAAAAAAAAAGAATCTTCCAGGGCCGGAGCGATAGCCCAGTGGGTAGGGTGTTTGCCTTGCACGCGGCCAGCCTGTGCCGGCCTGGGTTCGATCCCCGGCATCCCATATGGTCCTCCAAGCACCGCCAGGAGTAATTCCTGAGTGCAGAGCCAGGAGAAACCCCTGAGCATTGCTGGGTGTGACCCAAAAAAGAAAAACAAAAAAAGAATCTTCCTTACTCCAAATATTGTATGTCCAAAACCCAATGAGGAATGACTTTATAACTATGTGTGTATCTCACAGTAATTCAATAAAATATATTTGGAAAAAATTTTCCTTACTCCAGGGACTAGAGTGATAGTACAGTGGGCAGGACACTTGCCTGCACAGGGCTTACCCAGCTTCAATCCCCAGCAACCCTTATGATCTCCTGAGTCCCTCAGGACTCAGTCCCCAAGTGCAGAGCCAGGAGAGAGCCCTGAGCACCACCAGGTATTCCTGCTCCCCCAAAAAAAATCTTCCTTGCTCCAACTTTTATCAATCCACATTTCTCTTCATCTGCCCATCCCGATTCCAACTGAACTCAAAAATGCAAACTCTCCTTTGCAGAAACAAAACTAAAGGTTAAAAAGAGGGCGGGCGTAGCCCAGTGGTAGGGCGTTTGGCTTGCTGGCGCGCGGGCCGGCGCGGCCGGGCCGCCCGGCCCCAGCCGCCCCCGCCCGTAGATGCCAGAGCCGGCCGGGCCCCGGGGTGACCCAAAAAAAAAAAAAAAAAAGAAAAATAATTTCCTACTCGATTTTGGTTAAGTCCTGGATGACAGATTGCCAGTGGGTTCCTCAGGCTCCAGGAATATTTCCTGCATCAAGTTAGCCTCCAAAGGCCTGCAGTGAGGATGCTGAGCTGCCACCGTGCGCCCCCGGGAGCCCAGGCCAGATACAATTTACCAGGCTAGATGGGCCATGGGGCCGGCCCAAGGGGGCAATAATGATGGTTTAGATGATGAATGGTAAGCATATGGATTGATTTAACTTCAAGATATGCATAGGTTTAAAAATTAAGGGGCAATGTGTTTAACTAACCATTTGGAAACCAGTTTGCGGTACGTGCCAAGCCCAGAGCGTGACCAGACTAGCTCCTTTTGCCACTGGCCCTGCCCTTGTCTGTCAGAGCTTCCGGCCTCGAGCTGGGCTCCACCTGCTGTCCACCCCATTATCCTTTGGGAGAGACTCCAGAAGTTAGAAGTCTGCCGAGGCCACAGTGAGAGGGGGCACTGATGTTCTTCACTGCGGGCACCTTGTGCCCCCTGCCCACCTGCTCAGGTCCTCCAGAGGCTGCTCCAGCTCCCTGAGAATATGGAAGCAAGCTGGGATGGGGGCTTTGGAGGAGGGTCTTCCCACTGGCCTCCCTGCCTCCATCTCCTCCACCTCTCACATGAGTAACCCAGGAGCTGTTTCAACAGACTCTCTGTCTCCTCCGAGAAGAACCACATGAGGCGGATACTACAATAGTCTCCTTTGCTGGAGGAAGCCTCAGCTTGGCCTGAAAAATCTTTGCCAGTGGAGTTCTCTGGCTTTCCAGTTTTGCTGTTCCCTCTCCCTTGGGGTCTTGTTTCGTGCTTTACTCAGTCCTCCTCCGACACTCGGAGCTTCAGGAAAGCAGATGGGATAGCCACATTCCTCACCACTTATTTCTATTATCTAGCAATAGAGTTCTAGCACAAGGAAGTACTTAAAATGATCTGTTGCCTATGACTCTCTTTTTATTTATAATTGCAGCATCTTTAAAAAATTGGGGTTCACACCTAGAGGTGCTCAGGGACTGCTCTTCATTTAGTGCTCAGGAAGAAACCCAGGTCTCCCACATGCTCCACACCCTTGGGCTATTTCTCCAGCCCAATAATAATATAATCTTAAGCTAATATATTATTACTATGTGCCAGTTCCTATGCTAAGCACTTTTCATTGATTACTTATTTATGACAATTTATGAGGATTATTCTTCCTAGTCTAGGGAGGTAGAAACTGCAGTTTAGGTTAAGTATCTTTGCACAAAGTCACACATCTGGTTAAGTAGCAGAACCAGGATTTGAACTTGGAACCTGGCTTCAAACACAGCATCTAGTCACTGCTGGTTAATCAGTCTTTGCATGTACAGATGAGAGACTCAGGTCTGAATAAGAGCTGCATAAAAGTAATGACTACCATTTACTCACATTCACAATTTAACAGGCACTGTAGTACACTATAGCCAAATTGGGATGCTCATTCATATCCCAAATACAACCCTATCAAACAGCCAGGTCCTGTGTTTTCCCAAGGAGACAACAGTTACGTAAGACCATGTCTAGGTCTGTGATTGCAGAGTCCATAGGTTGGGTTCTATTACTGCTTTTGGAAACGTCTATATTCATACTCTATTATGTTTATTAACTCATCAGGCATGAGCGAATTTTTTCCTTCTGTTTTTTCACATTTGAGATCTGGACAACTGAGCAAATTCTCTGTGCAGGTGGTAAACAGAGATCGCACGAGCTGTGACACTAAACGCCGTCCCTGCCGCCTTGTGCGCTGATGAGCATCGAGTCTCTGTTACAAAACCAAACACACCTTGAGGTTAAGCATCTGTGGTTCCTGTGTGTTCTCTGTGCATTGTAGGTTTGGAGGGTAGAGATTCCAAATGCCCTATCTCTGTCCATCTATCATTTATCTACCCAATCTACTTATCTATCTAGTTTCCAAATCAGATACATGATTGTGTGGTAACATCGCACACAGATGCTTGTCAGTTTCTATGATTAGTCAGTGTATCTTTATATTCATGTCTCTTGTAATGCATTGATCCAACATGTGCAATACTAGATTTATTTAATCAAGAACCATGTCATGAAATTTCGGCTCTGGGATGCCCATTTCTGCCAAGCCACAATCAGATGGGACTCTGCACTAGCTACCATGTTCTTCCCAGGGTATCTGAGAACCCCTGTCACAGTCATAGCTTCATTTTGTCCTGAGTCCCATTACTGATACACACCAACACACATTGTACACCTGTGTATCTTTCTATGTCCAGGGTGGGGAGGGGGACATGGAAATGAGAGAATTGTTAAATGCCAAGTAGATGTACAATAGATTCCATTGATTTTTATACACTCCAACTTGTCTTCAGTCTCCTTCCATTCTTTATCCTGGGGGGCATTGCAACAAAAACCTATTTTAAATACCTTTACTTCTCCCCTCACCCCTCCCCAAAAAAGTGTCAATATTTTATTTGGATTTTTAACTTCGCTCCATAACAGTTGTTTGACCTCCTGACTCGCACGAGTCACATAAATTCTGGGACTTTATTCAGGAGCCATGTTCCTGCTATTGAATAAGCAATTTGGGAGGGTGAATTAATGACTTGTGCCGTTGCTGGAAAGTCCCTGAAGAAATATTAAAATTGCTTGCAGACGGAATCGATACTCAGTGAACACCCAGCAAGAGGGGTTCGGCTCTGGAATGGCCACTGGGGGCAGGGCTGGGTGGAGGAAGGGGAATTCCTGCACCCAGCTTGGTGAGACCCTTCCATCGTTCCCCACCTTTGCTCTATCCCAGGAGCCCTATCATTTTCAGGAACAGCAACAAGGTCTTATTAAAGCCCAACCAGGAGAGAGCTGACGTGTCCTGTCTCGGGAAGCCGGCTCCGGAGACTGTAGACTCTGGCCAGCAGCAAGCGTCTCACTGCAGACCTTATTGGAGGTGACGGTGTGGACACATGTGCTGGAGAAGCAGGAGGGTGCGCTGCCTTCTGGCAGGCTGTACTGTGTTTGGGGGTCAGGAGAGTGCCAGGGAGGCTACTGGGGGAGGATCTGTGGCAGGAGGGCATTGCCTGGAGGCCCACATCAGAGTGTTAACCAGAGCTCAGTGGCAGCCTGATTCCCACCTGTGTGTATGGGCGTGTCTGTGGGGCAGGGAGTCCAGATTGTATTGCATGGTACCACGTATTGCATTGTGCCTCTGCATTCCAGCACTTGGCTGCAGGTTTGTGTCTCGGTGTTTTGTGGCATTGTGTCGAGGCAACTGCACTCTGTGTAACACTGACTTGGAGGAATTTGAGCATTGTTTGGTGGCAATGTCTGTGTTTCTGCTTTGAGTTATTGTGTTCGTTGATCATATCAGCATCCTCCCCCTTTTTTTCGTAATGTATGTCTCAGAGATTAGGTTAATGGGTGTCTCCTTGGTGATGTGAGTTGAGTAATGACATTGGATCTCAGTGGTGGGGTATGATTTGATAATTGCTTTTTCAGTATGGTGGGGGTGGCGAGGTCAATCCTTTGGTTTTGCTATGTATAGATAATTAAAAGCACGTTATCCATCCTTTAGCTTTTTTTCTTCCAACTTACTCTGGCTTGGTCATTTGCATGAGTCTTTTCCAGGCTGATGATGATGATTCTAGAAATGTACGACAAAGCTCTCTCTCCTTCCCAACAAGTGCGCAGTTCTCTGCTTCCTGGAAGGAGCTGTCCCTGTCTGACCTGATCCCCAATGCAGACCCTGATGTCAGCCTCCCTGCATCCATCTCATTTGAAGAATTCACCCCTTGGGCTAAACCCTATGCCTCATGGGAGGCTAAATCCCGGCAGGGCCAACAAAGGAAGAAGGGGAAAAATCCCCTTCAACCCCAGTGGGAACAGCACGTGAATTCTAGTCTGAAGAAACTACAGTCTCCTCTACTCTGAAGATCTAGGCATCAGCTTCTTCTTTTCCAGTGTCCCTAGATGACCAGGCTCAAAAAATGGCCCACACCCTCATGGAAGAGCACAGAAACATGGGCCATGGATGACTGTCTACTGGGGCATAGAACCTTTGTTCTGAGCTTATACAGAAGTGCAAGGTGATGGTATTGGATATGAGATGGCAAAATAGACTGAATTTCCTAAGCATGAGACATGCCTATGCTGAGATCCAAAATTGATGAGAAATCCAATCTAGCACGTGCATTTTATTTTATTATTTATTTATTTGTTTTTTGCTTTTTGGATTACACCCGGCGATGCTCAGGGGTTACTCCTGGCTCTGTACTCAGGCATTACTCCTGGTGATGCTCGGGGACCATATGGGATGCCGGATATCAAACCCAGGATGACACGGGCTGGCAGTGTGCAAGGCAAATGCCCTACCCGCTGGGCTATTTATCGCTCCGGCCCCAGCACGTGCATTTTAGAGTCGGTAGTTGCATGGGTTCAAATCCTACTTAGCCCGTGACCTATGCAAGTTATTTAACTTTTCTGTACTCAAGTTATCACATCTATAAATAATCCTATAAAACCCTGTGGGTGTTCATGAGACTGAAATCAATGAGCACATGCAACATGCTCATAACTGTTCTTACTTCAGTGAGCACTTGTAGGATACTATTATTACTATGAATAGCTGTTACTATTTTTATTATTTTAAATATGATAAGTCCTTATATGTTTGCTATAGGCCAGTCATGAGATTGACCTCTGCATGTGTATTTCGTGTATAGTTCTATGCTTGTGTCTTCAAGATTCTAAGATAAATTAAAGAGCGCATTGTGATATAGGCAGAGACATGTAAAACCTGTGTTTGGGGGATAATGAACTCTTACAGATGCTCATTTTCACTGAGGACACCATCAGCCTGTAGCTGTGGGAAGACAAAAAAAGGAATGTGGAAGCCTTGAAACATTTACGCAGATAGAAAATAGATGAGGGGGCCAGAGAGATGGTGTATAGTGAGCAGGGCACTTGCCTTGCACAAAGTCAACCTGGATTCAATCCCTGTAATCCCATATGGTCCCTAAAGACCACCAGGAGTGATTTCTTCAGTACAGAGCCAGTACAGAGAGTAACTCCTGAGCATCATGAACTA
This sequence comes from Cryptotis parvus, assembly GCA_021461705.1. Taxonomy (NCBI): domain Eukaryota; kingdom Metazoa; phylum Chordata; class Mammalia; order Eulipotyphla; family Soricidae; genus Cryptotis; species Cryptotis parvus. Next base: position 39,401 of record JAJIBD010007392.1, on the reverse strand, counting down.
TGAGCCCCCACAAAAAAATGCTGAGTGTGTGGCACTCTTATGATTCAAGTTTAGTTTATTTAAGGCATTTACCTTCTGGGTATAGGAGCTGGCTCAAAGTGTTGGAGCATGAGTCTTTAATTAATTGATTGATTGATTGATTTATTAATTTGCCTGCAGATCCCCAGATTCGTCTTTGGCTCCACATGGTGCCCCAAGCATCACTAGGAATGACCTTCTCCTCTACCACCCAAATTATGAAGAAAGACTATACTCTATGATTCAACTATAGCTAATTAAAATTATTTACTTTCTAATTAAAGAAATAGCACCTTTGCCAGCTAACGAGTATAGTGAAGAACACAGGGTTTGGGATTACACTGAGCAGCATGGAGGAGAAAGGAAGGAAGCAGAAATGCAAAGGTGAAGGTGTGTAGGCATGGATTTTGTGGGAGGCCACTGAGCTAAACTTGGTTATGCCAAAGAGGCAGGAAGAACTTGCAGTCTCAGCCTCATTCCAAGAGATTCCCCTTAACGTCTTAGAATGTGTAGTCACAGGTTTGGAAACTCTGCTTTTCATCTTAGATCATGGAAAAATTTCCAGGAGAATTTGTAGTTGTCCAACTGCTTTTAATCACTGTATTGAATATGTTAAGCCCAAAGTAAATTTTTTTCTCTAAATTTAATTTCTTAAACTCTTTTATTCCATACTAGAGATAGTACTATGGATGAAGAGTTTGTCTTGCACACGTATGACTTGGGTTTGACCCCCATATAGTCAAACACACCAGGAATGGTCCCAGAAGACAGAGCCTGGAGTAACCCTGAGCACTGCTGAGTGTGGTCCTCAAACAAAACAAAGCAAAAAAAAATCCCTTATTCCCAGGATCTAGAGACAGTCAGCCAAGAACTGGGCATCAGGAACAAACTTAATGCCCAGTACAATACAAACCCTGATCACGGTCAGAAATGACCGCAAGCACCGAGTGAGGAAAAGCCCCAGGTGAGGCTAGGTGAGGCCCTAAAACCAAATAATAATAATAATAATAATAATAATAATAAATAATCTTTTATTCTTTTATTCCTGGGACCAAAGCAATAGCACAGTGGGTAGGGCCTTTGCCTTGCATGCGGCCAACCTGGGTTCGATTCCCGCATCCCTTATGGAGCCCCGAGAACTGGCAGGAGTAATTCCTGAGTGCAGAGCCAGGAGTAACCCCTGAGCATCACCTGGTGTGACCCAAAAAGAAAACAAAAATCTTTCATTCCTTAACAATGGAAACAACCGCACCGGCATCAGTGTCCTGTGCTTCCCTAGGGCGCTGGCTATGCCGCACCTGGCAAAAAATTTGCTCATGTTTCTTTCCTCTGTTCTTAGCCTCATTTTTCTCTCCCTTTCCCCCCTCCTATTCCTATTGCCTCCCTTTCCTCTGCCTTTTATGACATTTAAAAATCATAAACTCCCTTCATACCCATCAAGTAAGGACTTTTTCCCATGACTGCTTGATTTTTTTTTAAAAATGCAAAGTATCACAACCCATGAAAATGCCATGAAGCCCAGAAAATGCCAACCTTCAATTCCTCAAACAATAGGCAGGTTTACACCAGGGAAGAAGTGTGCAGTCATGCTAAGTCAGGCATGTAGGCGCTCACACACACAGCTCACACCATACACACAAACAGCAAACACTCAGACTATATGCACAAGCAACAAACATGCACACACCATACACACAAACAACAAGCACCCCTACATACAGGCACAGATATGCACACCACAAACAGATACACAAACAAACAATGCACATGCATGTACATTCATGCACATAAACAACAAAAATTCATCACAGTGCACACACATACATGAATGCATGTACATATACACATATCACAAAGACACAAACAACAGCACACACATAAAAACACATATTACCATACATATAGACACATATGCATGCACACACATGCACAACAACACGCAGCACACACATACCTTCATACAAAAACAGCACATGTCACACATACACATATGCACAGTAGTATACACACATACATTAATATATACAAAAGCACACATGTATATACACTAATGCACACACACTCACATACAAGCGCACTCACACAGTCTGAATTCACAGGCGAAGTGGGTGAAGAGGACAACCGCCAGATTAATTCTGCCCAGTGGTGGGGGAACGAAGCACAGGCGGCAAGGCTCACAGGGCCGTAATGCTCACAGGCAGACAGGACACACAGTTCTTTCATAAAATAGTCTCAAGCTTTTTTTTTTTTTTTTGGGTCACACCCGGCAATGCTCAGGGGTTTCTCCTGGCTCTGCACTCAGGAATTACTCCTGGCAGTGCTCAGGGGACCATACAGGATGCCGGGGATCGAACCCGGGCCGGCATGGGCCAGTCGCGTGCAAGGCAAACGCCCTACCTGCTGGGCTATCGCCCCGCCCCATCTTGAGCTTTTTTAAGTAAAGATTTTTCTGCTTATGACACCAAATCCAGGTACATACTGACAGAGGCCAGAGCGATAGGACAGCAGGTAGGGCGCTTGCCTGGCATGCTGCCAACCAGGATTTGATCCCTGGCACCACATATGATTTCCTGAGCACTTCCAGGAGTGATCACCGAGAAGGCCAGGAGTTACCCCTGAGCATCACCAGATGTGGTAGGAAAACAACCAAAATAAATAAACAAAAACCCAATACATAATGACACTGTCAACAACCAACATTAACTGACCACTTGCTATCTGCCAGGTCTAATTCTAAACAAGTTCACATGGACCAAGTCATGTGACCCTCAGGAGAACCTAGGCAAGAGTGACATGATTAACTCCTCTCAGCTAGAGATCCGGAAAGGATAGCGACTTTACCCAGAATCACATAACCAGTGAACAGGAAAACAGGATTCAAGGATGACAGCACCTCCCCAGAGCTCACTTTCTTACTTTCCCATGCCACTAAAGAATATGTGTACTCCAGACACATAGTAGGTATTGTAACAAAGTTTTCTGAGTGGATAAGTGAAAGAATAAATGATTGAAAGATCCTATCTAGGGACCAGAACGATAGCACAGCGGGTAGGGCATTTGTCTTGAACAGGTTCGGTCCCCAGCATCCCATATAGACTCCCAAGCACTGCCAGGAGTAATTCTTGAGTGAAGAGCCAGGAGTAACCCCTGAGCATTGCCAGGTATGACCCAAAAAGCAAAAAAAAAAATCCTATCTATTAAGAATACTGATACTTTCCCTTAGTACAGCAATGTGGATTTCCTCGTAAAAGCCAGCCTCACCACACAACTCACACTCACTTGATCAGAATAACTTGCTTCTTGACAGCCTTCAGAGCAAAGTGTCTGCCATTTATTGATTCAAAATACTCTAAAAGGGGCCGGAGCGATAGCCCAGCGGGCAGGGCGTTTGCCTTGCACGTGGCCGGCCTGTGCCGGCCAGGGTTCAATCCCCGGCGTCCCATATGGTCCCCTGAGCACTGCCAGGAGTAATTCCTGAGTGCAGAACCGGGAGTAACCCCTGAGGATTGCCGGGTGTGACTCAAAAAGCAAAAAAAAAAAAAAAACAAACAAAAAAAAAAACCCAAAAATACTCTAAAATACTCTAACTGGGGCTGGAGAGACAGCGGTTAAGGCCTTGCATGCGGTTGACCCAGATTTGATCCCCAGCATCCCATATGGTCCCCCAAGCTCACCAGGTGTGATTCCTGAGTGCAGAGTCAGGAGTAACCCCTGAGCACTGCTGGGTGTGGCCAAATAAAAATTCTCTAACTACTAGGTCTGCACTTGACTTTCAGTCAAGTTCAACCTCCCTTCAAACCAGAAATCAGAAGGGTCGATGCATCAACAATGTTTTCTAACCAGCAGCCTCAGTTTCCTAGAACATTCTCCTGGTAGATGGGTTATTCCCAGTGAAAGGAAACACCAATTAGATGAGAGCAGTGCTTTGGCTGTATCTGGGTAGAAACTAAGACTTTCCAACAATGACGTCAGCATCTTGGAACTGCCAGATAGTTGGGTATCACACTGACAACCTTTATAGAAGGTTGACTAAAGGATTTGGTTTCTGCCCCAATGTCTGCATGTTACCAGTTTTTAACCTGCTTGTCAGCAAATGCTCATGCATTTTTGAGAGACAGAGCGAAATCTTCTGTTTTGTTTTGTTTTGGGGGTCATACCCATTAATGCTCAGGGGTTACTCCTGGCTATGCACTCAGGAATCACTCCTGGCAGTGCTCCGGGGACCATATAGGATGCCGGGAATCAAACCCATGTCAGCCGCCTGCAAGGCAAATGCCCTCCCCTGCTGTGCTATGGCTCCAGTCCCAGAAGCGAGTACTTCAGAGGAAAAGAAGAACCCAGAATCTAACTGACTAAAGAGGACAGAAGGAGCAGCTATTTGACAAAACTAGTCAAGCAACTAGTCAATTCTCTGTTCCAGGAACGGGTTACTGCCTGGGAGATCTATTAGAACATGGATCCAGCTCACCAGAGACCCATGTGCTTAAAGACCTCTACAATCCTCTTAAGGCTTTAGCCGTGACTGACCACAGAACTCCAGTCGGATCCTTGCATGGTGAGGCTGACATGAATCTCAGTGTCCCACATGGATAGCCCATTATGACCAGCCTCTGTGGCTGGTCTCACCTGCCCTCTGGACACCTAGAGTATCTCTCTGTATCATCAGGCCAAGCCGCACGTTTTTCTAAAGCCTGGCCTCAATCTGGTTGGGGATTTTGTATGTGTACCCCTCTTTGTGATTTAATACCCTGCCTTTCATCATCTCTCCTACCTCCATTTTCTTTCCCTCTCAACTTCTTTTTTAATACTATTTACAACTTCCCTTAAGCCCAGAGCAGCATAGCGATCTTTCAGTGTCTCCACCGATATACCCCAATGATTTTTCTAACCCAGGTTTTTTTCTCTTCACTCTACTTAATTTATGTTTTAGCAAATAGGAACTTTAGATTGTTCCATTCAAGAGAATTTCAGGTTATCGCTTCTATCAAAGAGATCAGGGCACTGAAGGAGGCCCCTGCAAGGCACCTTTGTTTATTCTTCAGAGTGACTGGCTCGCTCTGCTTGCAAGAAGGCGGTGTGGACGTGGGCGTGCAAGCGCAGCGTTCTTGGATTGTGCTTCTCTGCTCTGCTGCCCTGTGTCAATGCCGCCGGGCACTGGCAGAGAGAGCCTCGAGGAACCATTACGTGGACAGCAGCTGACTCAAACTCCCGGAGAACGAGGCAGCGCCTAGGTGCTCCTCGCTAAGGGCCTCTCTTCCCTTAGGAGCAGCGCTGTGAGGGGTTGCTGCCTCCCGTTCTCCTTCTCTACAGCTTTCCCTTCTTCCCAGAGCTGTGGAGAAGGTTTGCATCACTCATAAGCAAAGGGTTTTGTTTTCAGGAGGGGTGTCCTCCTGAAAGAACGAGCTGGGATAGGGACAGAAGCCAGGACAAACCTAAGTTTCTAGCTTTCCTTGGTGTGTGTGTGTGTGTGTGTGTGTGTGTGTGTGTGTGTGTGTGTGTGTGTGTGTGTGGCCGGGGAATGGCTGGGTAAGGTGAAGGGATTAGGGACACGTAGCACACACCCAACTGTGCTCAGGAATCACTCCTGGAGGGGGTTCAGGGGACCATATGGGGTGCTGGTGATTGAACCCCATCTGGCCATGTCAAGACACCCTATCCACTTATCCACTATGCTATTGTGCTAGCTCAAGCCTACATTGTGGGGTCATCTTTTGGCCTTTCTTTGAGGTCTCACATCTTCTCATCTCTAACTGCATTTGACCTTGGACTCTGGCCTCTCCCTTTATGCCAGAATGTGCTCCACTTCCAAAGAGATAGTTACCTGGCGCTCTGAGCCTGGAGACCAGTAGTCAGAGGGCCAGCCCATCCTTCCACTCCCAGAAATAAATCCCATTGTATTTGCATTTTAATTTTCCACATAAACAAAGGCCCAGAGTACTCGCTTGGGCAGCATCACTGGACGAATTTAATTAGAAATGAAAAGTTTATAGGGCCCTCTTTAATGCGATTAATGCTCAGTTAACATTTATCACATCCGCGGCTGGAATCGCCTTTTCTAAGCAGCCAGGGGCCAGGAAATAAATTTCCTGCAACTTTTTCTTGTTCCCACCCGGGGATGTCATCTCCTATGGAGCCTGTGCTGACCTCCAGGAATGACCTCATCTAGAGTCCAGGGCAAGCAGTGGCCATGGGTAAGGATGGGGGTGGGAGGGTGAGGGTGACCGTTATTTCTATGGGGGGAACTGGACCTGGGTCAGACAGGCTTAAAGGCTCCAGAGTCTCTATAACAAGGTGCCCTCCCACCGACACATACACCTCCTTCTTTTGCTCAATAAAATGAGCAGAGACTGGCCAGTGCCTGGCCTCTCTGACTGGACTTCTCTCCTGGCATCTGCCATCTCCCTTCTCCTCTGTCCTGGGCTGGGGTGCAGGGGCTCTGTGGGACGCTGTATTTCCCAGGGGACTTGGGAATAGGGGACAAGCCGAGGGAGTAGCAGGCTGCACCTTTCCTGACAGTAGAAAATCCCCACCCCACCCCCACTGTGTCAGCCCCTGGGGCAGCAGAGTGGAGCAGGGAACGTGACACCTCTATTGGTCCCTGGAGGAAGGATGGCCTTCCTTATCTTATCAAATGCTCTTTGCTCTTCAATTAGAGTCTGCCGAGATTAGCTTCCCAGCCGCTAGCTCGCCTGAGTCATGAGGAAAGAGAGGAAAGGAAGAGGAAGGGGTGGGGTATGAGAGGGACCCAGACTCCCAGCTGGATGAAAGGAGATCAATAGCATGGCCTTTGTTCCCACCTAGGGGGCGTGTACCTGTGAGCCCCCAGCAGACACAAACCAAACATCTGGGATCACTTCTCCTGGGATTGCTAGCCCCAGCTACTCTACACCACTATCCTGGGGCGGGGAGGGGTTGTGCACATGTGTATGGTGTATCTGCTAAGACCCCCTGCTCATCATCACCTCTAGACAACACTGAGCTCCCCCTCTCAGTAACACCCCCAAAGAGACCAGCCACAGCACTGTAGTTCCACACTGGGGCCTTCTGGCTGGAACTGTCTCCCCAGCCCCCGTGACAAGACTCCCACATGACTAGCAGAGGCCACTGGAGCCCAGGTACACTCACATTCTCTCCCAAACAACCACACAGAGGCCATGCATACACAGCCACCAACTCTGGTACCACACTCAAGCAGGTACAGAGTTAGGATGAAGGTCATAACTCTGTACATGTGAGTGCCCTCCCTGACCATCTCACGTTGTCCGGTTTGACCTTGCCCACCAGCCCAGCAAAGAACTCCAGAGTCCCAAGAGGACCAGAGCCTAATCCCAAGTATGTGCGCTCTGGAGGTTGCTGTGCCCCTGCCGCCCTCCCGCAGTCCTTCCTCTCTGGTTTCCTACGGTAGTTTGCTCCTGGCCTGCTGCCCTGCCTTGCAGCTCTCTGCTCCACCTGCCAGGAGCTGCCCAACCTGTCTCTGGCTTCCTCTGCTCCTGACGGAGCATGGGCAAGGCTGAAGACAGGCGGAGGAGGGATAGCTCCCAGCAGTGTAGTAGAGCTGGGTGCAGGCTGCTCTCTCCTGTCGCACTCGGGAAGCCGGGACCTCCCCAGCTCTGGGTCTTTCTCCCATGCTCCTTCCCTTCTGCCAGGAACCAGGTTAGCAAACTCGCTGCCATGCTCGCTGGCCTTGCAGTGAGCCACGCAATACTAAATATGGAGGCATGCTTCCTGTCCTGACTTCTCCCAAGCCCACCTTTACTCCTTCACCTTCCTTCTCCCTGCCACCCTTCTCTTTCTTTTGCCCTTTCCTGGCCTCTGAAACTCCATTAGTTGCCCAGACCTCTGGATCCTAACCCCAGCTCCTGCATGTCCTGGCCGAGGGATCCAGTTCTGCCTTTCAAGAGTCTGGAATTCCTTGAGCTCTCCTGTACACTCACTTTGCCCAAAAAAATCATCTAGGATGGCAGAACTCTGAGACTGTTCTCAGTATATTTCTCCTCTTCACTTCTTTTCCTTGCTTTTTTTTTTTTTTTTTTTTAATATTTTGGGTCATACCCTCAGGGCTACTCCAAGGTCTGTGCTTGGAGATTGCTCTGGGCTGTACTCGAGGGAACATGGGGTTCCTGGGATGGGACCTGGGCCTCTTGCATCCAAGATGTGCTCAACCGTTTGTGTTCTCTCCCAGTCATCACCTCTATTCCTCCCACAAGTTCTCCTTCCTGTGGGACCTTCCTTTCCTGATTTCAAACACCCCACTTTGCTTTGGAATAAACCCTTTCCCCTGGTGTCAGGATGAGGACTGGGAAAATTGTCCTAATTCCACACTTGGTCTGAAGCAGAGGTTAGTTATGTCCAATTACACAGACTGGAGGCTGCCGATCACTGGCCAGGAGCTGAACCAGGCTGAGTGACAGGTTCCATCACCCAACCAGAGTCTCAAAGAGAGGAGAGAGCAGGTTGTATTCTCTCTTGACTGGGCTGCAAGACCAGTTTGCACCTCGGGCTCATTCCCTGCTGCTGGGATCCGTGGGATCTGAGCCACACATGCCTCTCGGGGTCCATTTCTAACCTGTCGGCCCTTTGGGGGCACACCTGTCTCCCTCTTGTGTCCTTCCTGGAAGGCCAGTAACTCTACCTCTCCCTCCCCTTAGGGAAAACATAGACTCTCTTCTGATCAGGTTTTCTCAAAGTCCAGAGCCTGGGGCTGGAGTGATAGCTCAGCGGGTAGGGCGTTTGCCTTGCACACAGCCGGCCCATGCGGCCCGGGTTTGATCCCCAGCATCCCATATGGTCCTTCGAGCACCACCAGGAGTAATTCCTGAGTGAAGAGCCAGGAGAAAACCCCTGAGCATCGCCGTGTGTGACCCGAAAAGCAAAAAAAAAAAAAAAGTCCAGAGCCTGAGCTGGAGAGATAGCCCAGCAGGCAGGGTGCTTGCCTTGCACATGACTGAGCTGGGTTCAATCTCTGACACCACTGTATATAGTTCCCTGCATGTCAGGAATGATCCCTGGATGCAAAGTCAAGAGGAATCGCTGAACACCACTAGATGTGGCCCCAATATAACAACAAAAACTGCCCCGGCAGTTTTTTCTGGTTTTCTAGGCTTGTTGAGGAGCTGGGGGGCCCAGCCTCTCCCCTCCCAGCTCCGGGGTCCTGCTCCTTCTGCACCAGCCCAGCTCATTCTCTCCTTTTCCGAGCCTGGCCTTGGTCGCCGCCCAGCTAAGTCATTCTCTGCCTGGTTCCTCCTGCCATCCCCTGCGGCTGGCTTCTGGAGGGGAGCTGCCTGGGGTGCTGCCGCTGATGGCTGTGTCTTCCTGCTGGGAGACGTACAGGGCGGGGGTTCACAGACAGAGCCCCCCCAAAGAAAAGCATTTTCTGGGGCCAGAGCGATAGCACGATAGCACAGCGGGAGGGCATTTGCCTTGCACGCGCCAACCGGGTTCGATCCCCTGGCATCCCATATGGTCCCCCGAGCACCGCCAGGAGTAATTCCTGAGTGCAGAGCCTGGAGTAACCCCTGAGCATTGCTGGGTGTGACCCAAAAAAAAGAAAAAAAAGAAAAGCATCTTCTAAGTTACTTCCACTGTGGCTCCCTAATGAGTGCTGCCAACAGAGCTGGCAAGGGCTCCCTGAAGAGGTGGCATCCCCGTAGCCCAGACCCTCTTTCTGGGGCTAACCCAAGCACCAAGGAAGGGAAAGTTCGCCCCATTTGCCCATTTGATGAGACACAGAATCTTCAGTTCAGTCCATTTTGGTGCCACTTTTCACAATAGCCCAGAGCCTACCTTGCTGTCTGGCCAGCAGGGCCCAAGGAGAGGCATCCAGCTCACACCTATGACTGCAGGTGTCACATCCTGTGGCCCTCCTGCCTTCGTACCCCCTGATCTGAGCAGACACAAGCCCACTCACACAAACCTTATCACCCCACAGCAGAGCATTTAATTTCTGAGCCTAGAAGGCATCACATATATTCAACCTTCAGAGACCAGAATACCAGACCTCATCAACCAGGGGGAAACCTCTCAACCCAGCAGTTGAGTGGTAGATGGTTAGATTTCAAGGCATTGAAATTTGTTTGTTTGATTTGGGGCCCACACATGGTGATGCTCAGGGGTTACTCCTGGCTCTGCATTCGGGAATTACTCCTGGCAGTGCTCGGGGACCCTATGGGATGCCGTGGATTGAACCCAGGTTGGCTGCGTGCAAGGCAAATGACCTACTCAATGCAGTATTGTTCTGGCCCGGCAATAGAGCTTTCTGCCTGTTCAAACTGCACTGCTGTTTGGGGACTGCTTCTGAGACCCTGGCCTCCCCTCAGATCTGCCATGAGCCCTGAGCTCTCCATTAGACTAGGGGGTCTGCACAGAGAATAAGTACCCCTCTCGCCTCCATCCCTTGCAGGAATCCCATTTTTGCCACCTTGCTCAGAAAATAGGGATGTGGGTGTTGGAGGGAGTATTCAGGAATTCCCCAGGATTCAGAAAACTGGTTTGTTCCCTTCACTTCATTCTTACAAAGAATAGGAAGTGAACCTGTTCTATAATACACACAGTTACATAAACTAATGCCATCTTAAGTTTTAAAAATGAAACAAGGGGCGGAGCGATAGCCCAGCGGTAGGGCGCTTGCCTTTGCACGCGGCCAGCCTGTGCCGGCCCAGGTTCGATCCCCGGCATCCCATATGGTCCCCCGAGCACCGCCAGGAGTAATTCCAGAGTGCAGTGAGGAGAAACCCCTGAACATTGCTGGGTGTGACCCAAAATGCAAAATAAATAAATAAATAAAAAACCAAAACCGGGAAATGAGAGAATAGGGAATGGGAAGGGAGGGCACCTCTCAAGGTGGGGTACAGCTCCTGGAAGCAACATAAGGGGCAAAAGGGGTCCAGGACACAGGAGAAGGGGCAGAGTGGAGGAGTGGCTGAAGGTCCAGGGAGCTGAGCAGTGGGGAACAGACAGTGGAGCTCTGGCTTCAGGGGTTCTTTGCTGGTCCTACTGAGAGAAATGGGGAGCAGGACCCCAATCCCTCATGGGCCTTCTCCAGAGCACCCTCTTACAGCTCAGGGCGGGTGGTGGAGTCATCATTTGCCCTGGTCACTACTGCTGCTGATCTTTCCTTAGAAGATACGCTTTCCTGTGTACAAGTCCCGCCACCGCCCACACCGATAACCGACCCTGTGCCTGTAGAACAAGACCATTCCCCGATGGTTCCCCACACCTCCACACCACACACACCTCACATACCCTGGGTCTACTTCAGACAGAAATCCTCACCGGGTGCTAACATGAACACAGCCACAACCAGGCCCAGCCTCCGCATCCCCTCTTCTCTAGGCATCCCTTGTACCTTCTCCTGGGGCTGCTCTTGCTTGGTCCCATCTCCACTGGGATAACTCCCCCTGTGGCCCCTGTATTGAACTGTTGTGTTGTCCATTTCCCTGTGACAAGGGCTCTGGTTACAGACTTATTGATTGGTTTTCATGCAGACAGATGGGCCCTTCCCAAGCTCCCATCGAAATCCTGGGCTGTATGGGTTGATTGTTGCCTCTGAGGGTGTAGGATTGCACTAGAGACCACCCTGCCTGCAACCTCCTTTGCCCAGGCTGTGGACGGTAATAAATGGGGGCAGCCTGAACGATAATAAAAGCAATTGAGTAAGTTACCTGTGCACACACAAGATTTATGCCTCTTCATATTTGATGTGACTGTTTTATTGAGTTCTCAGAATAGTTGGGACACTATTTACTTATTTATCTAAGGTTTCCCCTCCCATTTCTGTGCTACCCTCCCAAATCCACCTGGAGCTTTCATGAGCAACAGCCCTCTTCTGTCTCCTTCTCCTTCAAGAGAACATTGCTGAGGTAAGTCCTCAGGGCAACCAACCATGCTCGCTCCAGGCCAGCCAACAGGGAGCCAGTCAGACCAGCAGCAAGAAGGCCAACCTGGAAATAAGTTAGGGAACAGGGGCCACGCGATAGCACAGCAGGTAGGGTATTTGCCTTGCACACGGCCAACCTGGGTTTGATCCCCGCATCCCACATGGTCCCCTGGGTACCACCAGGAGTAATTTCTGAGTGCAGAGATAGAAGTAACCCCTTAGCATCACCAGGTGTTACCCAAAAAGCAAAAAAAAAAAAATGTTTGGGAACAAAACTGGAATTTTCAGGAAGACAATATCAGAGGCTCCTTTTTTAAGAAATAAGGAAACCCAGGGCCGGAGTGATAGCCCAGCGGGTAGAGCGTTTGCCTTGCACGCGGCCGGCCTGTGCCGGCCCGGGTTCGATCCCCGGCATCCCATATGGTTCCCGAGCACCGCCAGAAGTAATTCCTGAATGCAGAGCCAGGAGTGTGAGCATCACCGGGTGTGACCCAAAAAAGCCAAATATGCATTTTTTAAAAAAGAAGCCCTAGAGTCTCTCTCTCTCTCTCTCTCTCTCTCTCTCTCTCTCATCTGTGTCTGTTCTCTTTTCAAGGAGCTAAACTTTGTCTAGAGCAATAACTAATATACTCAGGAAAATTCTGCCAGCTCAATTGCTTAGGGATATAATTACTCTTTCCCCCCATACACACCTTTTAGTAGTTCTTCTCTCCCCCATTTCTCTCCCATTTTCACACCACTTCCTACCCCAGTGACCATCTTAAATCTCCTATGTATAAACACCTTCTTCTGGAAGCTGCAACCTACAAGCAAACGTTGATCACTCTGGGGACTGGAGCAGTAGTACAGTGAGTAAGATGCTTATTTTGCACTCGTCAGACCTGGGTTCGATTCCTGACATCCCATATGGTCCTCTGAACAGCACCATATCTCTTTGCAAAGAGCCAGGAGTGAGCATCAAGCATCATGGCGTGTGGTCCAAACCCCCTCCTCCCCACCAAAGAAGGAGTTGATCACTCTGTACTCAGCAACTAATCACCAAATATTGAAAACAAGTCCAGTAAATTCCATGTACTAAGCAACAAATGGGGTTCAGCATGATGAGTCAACCATCCAGATTTTTGACAGTGGTCCGGGCTTGGGGGGAACTCCTTGACTCTTTAGGCTCAGTCAAGTTTTCCTATAAGGATTTGCCAGGAAGGATGTGGGTTGTATCTCTAAGTCTCTCTAACAAACAGGAGTAGAAGCAGCCAAAGCCAATTTTAAAGCATGGGAAGCAATTTTGTTTATAATCATGATGGCATATTTCAAGTGCAGCAGCAGCATCTGTTTTGGGGAGGATGAGGTAGAAGCTTCTGATTTGGCTCCGGAGGGGAGATGTATAGACTGACTGTTTAGCCAGCTGCCGGCATGCATGCCCTGACTCTCAGCAATGATAAAGTATCAACAGACTAACGCCTCACCTCAGACCAAGCTCCAAACCCAAGAGCTGCCATTCCTCCTTGCATATACTTTCTGCACAGAGGAAAATCTCCAGACCCTGCCTACAGCGACTGAGAATTCTACTGCCCAGCTCTTGGCATTGCCAGTGCCAGCAGCAACATTCTGCCTTTAGCAACAACCCAGGCTTTAGGGTGAAAGAGCCTCTAAGAGAAACGTCCCTTCCAAGTAAAGCACCAACAAACAGGAATGAAACCCAGGCATCTCTCCAAAGGAGCAGCAGATGAGAAAGTTTTCAGAATCCATTCCAACACAGAAACAAAAAGCCAAAGAGATAGGACAGGGGTTAAGGTGTTTGCCTTGTATCTGTATGACCCTGGTTCATTTCCCAGCACCACACACAGGGTCGGTCCTGGCCCTCCCAGCCCCATGGGGGAATGATCCCCGAGCACAGAGCCGGGACTGAACCCTGAGCACCACCAGGTGTGGGGGCTTCAAAACAAACAACAGAAAAAAATGGGGATGGGAACAAGGAGAGATTCTGGCCAAAGCAAAATCAAAAGAAACACTGACTGCTTCTTGTGGCAGAACCAGCCAGAAAACTGACCTGATGACCCAGAAAACTGGCTGCCGGCATGGCCAGCAGCTTTGCCTTGCCTCTCCTCCCAACAACACCTGCCCACAGACGGCTGCTGTGCCCCCGGGAGAGGCGTGGACTGTCGGTGCTGCCAAGCTGTAGCTGACTTCCTTCCACTCTCATGCCCCTGGGGCTTTGTCTCCCTACTTTCTTCCAACTCTGGCATATGCTCAAGATCTCTGGAGCCTGATCCTGGGACCACCCGCCCCCTACTCCCTGTGGCTTTACAGAATGAGAGAATTCCCCAAACTTCTACCCGAGTCAGTTTCCCAAACCAGCTCTGCCAGCAAGGAGTGCACTTTGGGGAGAGAGGGAACAGAGAGGCGCTAGGCAGGGTGGGGGAACGGGGTGAGGAACGTGGAGAGCTACCAAGCCTGCCTTGATTGCTCTGGGCCCTCTACCCATTAAACAAAGCAAATCACCTGAAAGGCTACTTCTTGTCTTACAAGTCCCCCCTAGGCATGCAAATGCTCTCAGCACCAGCAAGGACAGCAGCGGTTCCCCTAAATACTCAGCAGCCCATCCTCAGAGTCCCAGACCCCTGCCTGCAGCAGGGCTGCTCAGCTCACCAGCCCACACTCCCATTGGGACCAGAAGCCAGCCCAGGGTCCTTGCTTGGGGGAGGGGGGAACCCTGCCCTCCCCCTCACTAACATCTGCCCACCCACCCACATTCTTGACCCCAGGCTGCTCTAGTCTCTTCCTCTTTTTTTTTTTAATGCAAAAGACTCAAGCGCCTCCCCAGCACCCTGAACCTTTCTCCAGCACCTGAGGATAGGATCTGAAAGTCAAACTCCGGTGCTTTCAATAGCAGGCTGAATCTGGCCCGGGGAGCTGAAGGGTTTTCGGAGGGTGTATAATTAGCTGATCAGTATTATGTTACCCTCTTCATAACTGAATAACCATTTTAATACAGATGGCACACACCGGGATAATTTCTGGGGTCGCCTCGCAGTAGCGTTACTGCACGAGTGTGGCAGAGGGAATCTTCTTTAGCCAAGGTACATTCTACTAGCTAATTTCACCTGCTGTTTGCAGGATGATTTGGGATAATTCCACATCATTTGAAAATATTTTAAAAAACCCCAACTTGGTAGGGGATGCCAATTACAGAAGAAAAAGCTCTCCGAAATATTAGTTGTCCTAATAATGAGCCAATGAAGGCAAACAATAACAAGGGTATGAAACCCTCCTTGTTAGTGGGGGTTTTGCCCTCAAGTCCAGGCAAAGGGGCAAGGCTGGGAGCTGGTGGACAGGTCTCTGTGGATGCTGAAGTGAGCCTCAAATCTGCCCCATGCCCCTGCCCTCTGCCTGAGTATCCGCCCCTGCACAAATGCACAGGTAGCACACTAGCTGGGGTGCCCAGGCAGGTGGATTCTCCCAGACAGCACAATGAGCTTGAGCCCCTTTTAGGTCCAGCTCAGTCCAGCAAGTGTCAACTGTAACTGCCTAAGCCCGTGCTCAGGGAACTAGTCTAAGTGAGGAGGTGAGACACAAGTCTGAAGGTTCAGCCTCAGTGGGGAGATGCGTCCCTTGCTGCCTGCTACCTCACTCCTCTACTCCCAGCCAAGTGCTGACTACCTGTCACGGCCCTAATTTGCTCCCCAGGCCAGAAACTCATGCAGAGTTTGTTAGTGAGGCTTGGGTTCCCTAGAAGGAAGAGTTGGCAGAGAGGGTGGGGGATCCAGGACTGTAGCCGGCCTCTGGGGAAGGGAGCACACCATCAGAAAGGGATGTCTGTTTGCAGGGGATGAATAGACACTGGTCATTTTCAAGTCTTCGACTGTGGGCTGTGATTGTCTCTAGATACTGAGGCGCGTAATCTTGGAGTCTTAATTACCACAAACACTTGGATTCATTTCCAGGACGCCAGCGGAGAAGCCTGGCGGGAATACCCGACCTGAAGCTACGCTCTCCTCTCTCTCTCTCTCTCTCTCTCTCTCTCTCTCTCTCTCTCTCTCTCTCTCTCTCTCTCTCTCTCTCCTCTCTGCAGTAACCCTAGGGTTACTAGGGGAGCAGGGAGGAAGGCTGGAGGCAGAAGACAGTGAGACAGTGAGATTCCAGAGGCAGCTCTGCCCGCTGGAGCTGGGGTCCCGCCTGCACCCAGAGTGCCAGCACAGCTTGCTTACCTGTTGATGGAGGAGACGCTGGGCACTGTGTCATTGTCGCAGATGCCCTCAGCTAGGAGCCGGTCTCTGATCTCCCAGGCAAACATAGTTGGGTTCTGGCGCTTGTATTCTGCAATCTTGTCCACCACTTTGGGCGTTGCCACCTTGGGCTTAGAGCCGCCGATCACTCCAGGCTTGATGCTGCCGGTTTCATAGTACCTGTGCCGGAAGGCCGGCAGGGTCAGCCGGGAAGCAGGCAATGGGGAAGCAGGCAATGGCGCTGGAGTGGGCTGGGGCCCAGGCTCCCCAGTGGGGGAGTGGATGGCTCAGCTTGGCTAAGCCGGCATCCAGGGGGTGCTTGGCCGGGGCAGAGGGACTTGCGGCTGGAGGATGAGGTGGGCAAGGTAAGGGTGCCCCCTCTCCTGACTGTAATAGGTTCCCCTGGAAAGGTAAGTCCTCCTCTTACTGAGGAAGGGCAGGGACCCACAGACTGACCAGGGCTGAAGCCACCCCAGCAACCCTCTTCCAGGGCCTGAAGAACATCTTCCCACTCCCCAACACTGATTTCACACCTCCCACAACCCAATTTCATTCCTTTCCATTCATCCCCAGGAAGTTACCAGGAGAGACACGCTGTGACTGCGCCCCAGCCCACACCCAGCAGGAAGTCAGGCGCTGGGGCCCTCCCATCTAGTTTTCCCCAGCGAGTGAGGATCTCACTAGTCCCCTGTCTCCTGACTTGGAACCAACTGCCCCAGCTATGGCCCCCCAACCTGCTGAGGTGGAGGAGGCAGGGCCCCCCCCCAGGGGCTGCTCGGAGGCCCTCACCTGCCCAGGATTTTGCTGACACAGCCGTGGCTGACCCGCAGCTGCCTAGAGATGTCGCAGGGTCGCACGCCCTGGTGGGCCAGCTCCACGATGCGCTGCCTCACCACGTCGGGCAGGGGGCCGGCCGTTCACAAACACCCCCCGAGCTGATTCACACCCCCGTGCCCTGCTGGGGAGAGACAAGAAAAAAACACAACACCCCCCCACACAGCAGAGACCGGCCATTAGTCAGGGTCGGCGCCCGGGACCGGCGAAGAGCAAGCAAAGCGGTCAGACAGCGCGGGGGAAACCCGGGACCTCGCGGAGCACAGCGCTGCTCGCGCTCCCAGGACAGGGGGTGGGAACCGCGCTCCCGGCCCGCCGCGGGGACTTAGCTCGAAGCCGAGCTGGGGGGAGGACGCGGCTCAAGACCGGTGCGAAGGAAGGCGGGGAGTGAGGGAAGGAACGGGGAAGGCGGAAGAAGAGAAAAACAGCAAAGGGCTGCTATTACAGAAAGTAGGAAAGAGGAAAAGAAGGGCCTGGCGGCGGGGGCGGAAGCCTGGAGAACTGGAGGCGACAGTGAGCGGTTGAGGGGGATTTGGGGAAGGAGGTCTAGGCGGATTGATTCTGCACACAAGGGCTAAGTCTCTGATGCCCCCACTTTGTCCTTCTACCTCTTTCCTTGTGTTTATTTGTAACCAGATCGGAAGTTTCCCCTCGTCTCTAGTGTTTGTTTTGCTTTAAAAAAAAAAGCTCTTTGTTTTCTCTATCATTGGATATTTGGGGGACCCTATAAGCCTTCCCCCCCCACCTTCTTTCTGTCAGAGCTAAAAGAAAGCCAGGTAGAGAGCAGGTTGCAGAAAACGGCTAGACTCGAGCCCGCTGAGCACCGAGCGGCAACTGCGGGGCAGCTAACCCGGAAGGCTGCTCCGCGCTCCTGCCCGCTGCGGTGCGCCAGCTCACCCCACTCCCGCCTCGCCCAGGTGGCTGGGTACGGTCGCCCACACGGGCTGAGAGCTCCGGGACACCCTGTGCAAGCAGCTGGTGTCAGCTGCACGTCTCCGACTTCTTAGCGCGCTGCGGCCGCGCAGGAAGCCGCCGGAGGAAGGGTGTGCGAGAGCTTCGGCGGCCAGGAAGCAGGCGCGGGGTTTCAGTCTGATTCCAACACGGCTTCCCACCTCTACCGGCCTAGCAGGAGGGCGCTGCCCCTGCACCGCATTCTTCCCGGCCTACAGCGCTCTAGAAATCCTGCGCTCAGAGCGATCCATCCTACGCTGCGTTTATGAAGCCTCTCCCTGCGCTCAGCGCTCCGGCATCTGAGCCAGGCCCGAGCGGGTCGACAACCTGCAACCCCAGCCTGACCGACTGCGGGCGACTTTCGGAGAAAGCGGGAACGTCTGTGTCCTGCTCCTTGCACGCCTGTGCCCCCCGCGGAGGGTACAGAGAACAAGCCCTCACTGGGGAAACCCCTAGGGTGAGGCCTCTGATTTGAGGCTGGGAGGGAACCTTTAATTTTGAACCTATTCCGGCTAGTGTCCCTACCTCTAACCCCGCTACACCACACACACACACACACACACACATGCGCGCGTGGACACAGACAAACACACAAACACACCTCCAAACCCCCAACCATCAATAATTTAGGCCCCGGGAGAACTCGCGTTACCGGTCTGAAAAGGCGGCAGCTGCGGGCAGATTAAAGATGAATAATTCAGCCTCCCCGGGCTCCTGGCCCGGCCCCTCGTCCCCAATCTAAGAGGTGGGCACAGGAAGGGGGCCCAGCGCGAGTCCAGGTTGGGAGCCGGCTGGTGCTGAGTCGGGCCTGGAATGCGCCGCCGCGGCGCCGGCGCGGACTCGCACTGCAGCTGCAGCTGGCCCGCCGGCCCCCAGCCCACCCCGCGTCCCCCGCTCTCTCCCTGCTCACTGCACCTTTCTCTCGCCAGATTCCCTTTGGGATTCAAAAGTGACATCCAGGAACCAGAGCATGGAGAGTGCCCCCACCCCCACCCCCCAATAGCGGAAGAGGCTGGAGAGACGCAGCAGCCGGCTGCGCGGCCCGCGGGCTCTGGGGTGCGGAGAAAAGACCCAGTTCCACCCCTGGGCGAGACGAGCCGGGAATACGCCCGGTCTCAGCCCTCCAGACCCGCTGCAACCTGAGGTCCCCCTGGCCCGCATTCTCTTGGCTTGGAAGTGATGCAGGGAAATAGATTTTATCCCAGAAGTATTTTGTAAAGCTTTCCCCTGTGATGCTAAATATATGCTTAGAGCGAAAGAGCTCTCCATCACCCAGGCATTCTTGTCTGAAGCACAGATCTAAGCCCAGTCTAAAAAGTTTTCCCTGTGAAAAGTTACAAATCACTCTTAATTATTAATCTCAATAGAAGTTTTCCATTTATCTTTTAAAAAACCAGCCTGCAATTGTTTTTTTTCCGGTCAGAATTGCTCTCCAACTAAAGATACATGACAGGCATTAAATAAATTCCATTTTTATTAAAATCAGTCTCCCTTTCCCAAGATTTTCATTAATTTCCTTCCGACTCCTCTCTTTCCACATACTCTCTTTTATTGTAATACCTTTCTGTTTTCTTGTCTCTGCTTCCCCTTGTTTTTATTTCTCTCTCCTTTCTCCCCACCTTTGGCATTTGCCTTTCTTTTGTTCTTTCACTCACCCTTCTCTTTGCCCGACCCATCCCGACCAGCTCTCTGGCTGGACGAGCCACGCTGGGGAGAGGGAGACTTGCCAGCAGCTAACAGAGCAGGAAGCAGCTCTGCTGCCCCCTGACACCCCCCAGCCTCTTCCACTCTTGCTGACTTGGATTTCTCCTTGGAACCCCTTTGTTTTTGGAGCACCTCCTGGAGAGAAGTGGATAAAGATGACCACCGCGTCCTGCCAATCTCAGACTCCCAACTCAAGAAAAGAAGGAGGAGAGGGCCGGGAGATGGGAAAGAAAAGAAGCGGCAGGATTTCAAACTGGCCCCTAAGAAGCCTTGGTTGGGCTGGAGGCTCGGAGATCCAGGGAGCCAGGGTCAGAAGAGGGCACCCCCCCCCCCCATACTTTTCTGCTTGATTGTTCTCCCTGGGAGGCTGATGAGGCTGGGGGGCTCCTCCTGGACAGCCGGGATGGAACTTTGAGAAGGAGAGAGGTGAGGATAGGGAGGAAAGAGACAGAAGGACCCGTACAGCCGCCTGGACACTGCCAGTTAGTCCTGCAAAGGGTGAGGGGCGGGCGCAGAGGGTGCCCAGGAGTGGGGTGGCTGGCTCGGGAAAGTGGAGGTGTACGTGCGTGGGTCCCCAACTCTGGAGAAGGAAAAGGGAGGAACGTGGTGATGTCAGCAAGGACAGTAAAGAGGCAGGTAGAAGTCTGGGTGACTGGCAGTAGAGAAGGAGAAACGGGAAGGTTTGAGAACGCTGGGAAGCAGAAAGAACGAAGCAGAGGGGAAGCGGTGAGGCAGCGTAGCCTCCATGGTGGGACCTGAGCGCAAGGGACCAGGGGCCGCGAGGGGCAGGGCACGCGGTGGGGACGCGGAGCCCCGAGCAGGGCCAGGAGCCGGGCGCCGGTACTCACGGTGCATCGCGGAGAAGGGATCTGCCTTGCAGTGCATATCCATGGGGATGCAGAGGAGCGGGAGCAGCGCGGCCGCCGCCGCCGTGTCGCCTCTCAAACTCAACTTCAGGACTTGAGGGAAAAGGGAGGGACGGTGGGAGGGTGTGAGCGGGCGCCCGGCCGCGGCGGGCACGGGGCACGCAGGGGCTGGGGGCGCGGCGCTCCCCGTGGGATTCTCCCTGGCCGGCCGGAGATCGCCAAGCGCCGCGAAAGCAACTTCCCACCGTCGGGGCGCGGGGCTGAACGGTCAGCAGAGCGGCCCCGGGGTGGCGGGCGGGGCAGGAGGGTTCTGGGGGCGCATGGCGCACGCCGCAGCTGCGGCCAGGGCTGAGGCTGGGCTGGGGGGGCTGGGGAGGCGGCTCGCTCAGCAACCGGAGAACCCGGGCATCCGAGAAGCGGCGGACACGGAGAGCGCGGAGCAGGGGGCAGCCCGAGGGCGCTGGGCCTCGGCGCCGGGTCTCCAAGTGCCGGCGAGTTGGCGAAGTTGGCAGAGAAGTAGCAATCCTCGGGATGTCCGAGCGGGCGCCTCCGAGAAGGGAGAGAGCGGCCGGGCCCCCGCCCCCGGAAAAAGGCAGGCGCGCCGCCGCCGGCCCAGGGCCGGGAGGGAGGGAGCGAGCCGAGCGGCGCAGGCGGCAGCAGGCGGGCCCCAGGTGGGTTGCGGCTGCGAGAAGACTCCGGCCGGAGACTGGAGCTTCGGTGCCCGGTGTGTGTCTCTCTAAAAGCTGCAAAGCCCCCTCCAGACCCCCTCCCCCTCCCCTCGCTGGGAGATGGATGACTTGTCAGACAAAGGCAATAGATTCCACCACTCTGTGATTCGCCAGCGCCGGAGCCCCGAGCTTCGGCGAGGGAGGGCCCCGCGCCTGTCACTCCGGTGCCGGCGAGGGGAGGGCCGGGAGGGGGATCGGGAGGGGAGGGAGCGGCGGGAGAAGGAAGAGGGAGGGAGGGAGAGGGCCTGGGGGAGGGGAAAAAGAGCCCCGGATTAAAACTACGTTGAGAAACGAAACTCGGCGATAAGATAAACGTTAGATAAGGATAAAGAGCGGCCGAGCTAATGAATATTCAGGCAACCGCTCGGGGCCGCAGAGCTGCGATGCGCGCTCAAGCCGGACTCCGAGTGACCCACTCACCCAAGCCCGCGCTCCCGCGGTCCGTGCTGACCTGGGCCAGGAGGTCCAGAGCCCGTTGGGCATCTCCAGTCCTACAGCCCTCCCCCCCCCAACTCTCAGCTCTGAGTTCCCTTCCGTTCCTTCCTGATCCTTCCTTCCTCTTTCTGGTCCTTCCCTTTCGCCTGTCCCTCCAGAGGTCCATTCCCGTCCTATGCCCCCCCCCCATCCCATTCTCATTCCGGGGCAAAGTGCCCCCCTGTCGTCTCTGCTCTCTTGTCCCAGGCAAGGCTGCGTGTGGGGCTCCCTTCATTCCCTTGTCCAGCGGGATCTGGGCCTCCCGGAACGCTTGGTACAGACTCCGGAGAGGACGCACCTGCCTCAGCGAGACCCAACGGACGCCGGGAGAGGCTCAGGGGACTTGACTGCTGGACCCTCGGGTTGCAGGGAGAAGGGTGCGGGGAGGGAGAGCGTGCAGAGGCGCCCGGCGACGTCGGCAGAGGATGCGGGAGCCAGCCCTGCCCGTTTGGGGAGAAGAGACTGCGATCGCGGCCGAGCGCCGCCCGCCGCCTGCTGCCCGCTCGGCATCCGGAGCCGCGAAGCCCGCGCGCCTGGTCCTGCTCCTGCCCGGCCGCCGGCCCAGCCTCCCCCGACCCTCTCCCGCTCGCTCCCGCTGCCTCGCCCGCTCGGGTCCGTTCGCACAGCACCAGGCAGGAGAAGCCCTTTGTCTCCTAACTGGTTAAGTACAGAATATCCGGGAGATCTTTATGAAATATTTTCCCTCGTCTCATAAATCATCTTGGCACTTCAGCTGATGTTTTAACTCTCCCTCCCTCCCCCCGCTTCCTGGGTCTGCGAAAGGGCGGCTCAGGGGAAGTCCGCGCTGCGCACTTGCCGCCCGGGCTCTCCGCGCCTCGGGACCCTGCACTCAGACCCCGGGGCCGCACTAGCGCCGCTGTTCCTATGGCCGGAAACCCAGAGCTAGGAGAGGGGCCACACCCGCCCAGTTCAGCCAGAAAGAGGCTCCTTTAGGGTCTCGAGCCGGGGTTTTCAGAGCGCCCTTACTCCTCCGCAGGGTTGGGGTCAGGCTCAACCTGACCGGAGTTCTGAATTTCCCCCTCCTCAGGGACTTTCCTGGGATCCCGGCATTTATCCCCCTTCCTGGATCCTCCGGAACCCCAACTCCACCTGCAAGGTAATTTCTGGGAGAAAGAAAACCTCCTCTCTCTGCCAGCTACCACCCCACCCCTTCTTTTAGGCGCCAGAGCTGATTCCCCTGCTCTGGGAGAATGAAGGCGCAGCGTCCAGCTCCGAAGGTCAGTTCCTTCCTCTGGAGACCTGCAGATGGCGCTCTCGGGTTTGCTTTGGCCTAAACCCCACGAACACGCACTAACTTCGTGAGGGAAGCGGAAAAGGAAACCAGAATTGCGCACGTAAAGAGAACAGTTTCCTGGGTTTGGGGAGCAAGGGGCTCACAGGTGGTGTTGGCACAACCTCGGGTTTCCTCCAGGGAAGTCTCACGGCCAGAGGTAGGGAGGAGAGAGGTGCTGGCGCGCTGAGAACGAAAGGAGTCCCTGCTCTAGGTCTGGGAGTTCAGGTCTAGGGAAGTTAAGTCTTGGGAAGTCTCAACTATAGAACTAGGACTGTGGGCAGAAACCCTCTCCATCCAGACTCAGCAGTTTCCAGAGCCAGATAGGCAAGGAGAGCGTCCACGACAGGAGGATTCATCTCCCCACCCCACTTCTGGGACATTTCCCCTCCAGCCCAGCATTGGCTGGATTCCGCCCCTCCCCTTAAACAGTGGCATCTCCTCCTGGGCAGCCAGTCACTGGGTTTAGAGAGTCCTGGATTGGAGCATCAGGAAGCCCTGCTTGTCTGGGGTCTGTTTCTCCTGGGCTCAGGACACAAGACTGCCCTACAGGCATCTCCCTGGGCACTGGCAGCCCCCAGATGCCCCCTTCCCATTCTCTCCTTTTAAAATTTATTCTATAGAGTCTAGTAGTGGAGAAAAGAAAAGCAAGAAGGGGAAAAGGGGACCAAAAAAAAGAAAGAGAAAGAAAAAAAACAACCCAACCCCAAACACAACCGGGGCTCCAACCTGTCAGGGTTGGTTGCTTTTCCCGACTGCCTCTAAATGAACCTTTTCTCTCTAGTGTTTTCAAAGCGGCCCTTCCACCCCCAACCTAGGGGCATTTACACTTCAAACAAGGCACCCGCCTCCCTGCGGAAATTTAAAGGCAAATAAACTTTTTGGGGGAGTTGCTCTGATACCCATCGCAGGATTTGCTTCATTAGCCACCTCTGTGCATCTGATCTGCCCAATAAATCTTCCCTGCGTGGATCTCAGGGACTTCGCCTTCTCTGCTCCCTTCCTGCCGGACTCGCCCCAGCGTCCAGTGTACCCACCCCATGCCTCCTTTCCTGGTTAGTGAGCACTCCTGGCTTTCCAATTGCCTGGCCTGAGCCTAGTCTGTCCCAGGACAGGGGGTTGGAGGTGGAGGGTCTCCAGCCCCCTTCTCAAGAACACACACCCGCAACTGCTCCAAGTAACTCAAGCCATTGCCCAGCTCCGAGTGGCTCTGAAGGAAGACTATGCTGAAGAGGTGTGTGGTAGAGACCCTGACTGACATCATCCTGGCTTGCACCCGCTCACTTGTGTGTGTGTGTGTGTGGGGGGATCTGCCTAGGTTTTTCATTTCCTGGCCCAGACAGGGCCACAGGAGACAAAGGTGTGACCGTGCCCCTCTGTAGGCAGAGATCGGCCCTCTGACATGGCGTCTGCACTGGAATGGTTTGGGGGAGGGCAGCAGGGCTGGAAGGGGTGTGTGGAGAGGCTTTTAGAACACCCCAGCTGTGCCCCTCCCCAGTGGCCCTGCCTTCCTCCTTTCACCTCCTGGGGTGCAATGAAGGGAGCCTGGCCCGAGCTGCAAGGGAGGGGATTAGAAATTCCGAAATTAAATGTATCTCCCTAGGAAATGCTTCCCACAGCGCGGACCAAATTAAACGCATTAAAGTTCGGGGGTGGGGGCGGATAAAAGCTGTTTGAATCAAGTGGGGAAGCGCTAGTCCGAAGGGAAGAGAAGCAGAAACGGAGGAGGAGGGGGAGGAGAGCGCGGGAGAGCAGTTGCTCCGGTGCCTGCCTGTTCCCTTTCTGATTTGGTCCCAGTTTTGGAGATCGCCACCGAGAAGAAAGAAAGTTGTGCAGAAGATCCAAGTCCGGATCTGTGAGCCATTCACTGCCAGGGTCCTGGAGCCCCAGGCGCAGACTGGGGCTGGCAGCTGTCGGAAGGCAGTGACACACCCCTGCTCCCTCTCCTGCAAGACCCGGCCAGGCCGGCTCCCCAACGGCCCTTTCCCCCTCCGCCTTCCCGGCCCTCCCGCCCCTCCCCCTCCCAAGCCCTCTGGTCACATTGGAGGATGGTGGGTTTTTTTTTTTTTTTTGGAAGAGCTTCTGGTACAATATGGAGCACCATGGGCTGCAATTTCACACTCCACGGCGCATTCCCCCTAAAGCTACTTTCTTTTTTTTCCCATCTAAGACCCCCTAATTTCTGCTTCCTCGGTCTCTCTCTGGCTCCCCTCCCTCCCTCCTGCTCTCTCTCTCTTCTTTTCCCCACCCCCCGCTTTTGTTCCCAATATTTGGGCCTCCTGCACGGAAGCCCCTGGGGGCGCAGGCTGTGGGCTGAGCCGCCTGCCTGGTCTGTTGGTCCTGCCCAGGCTGCTCGCACGTGCGGGCCTTTATCCTCTCGCCCCACCCCTGAACTGGGCTTCTCTCACCCGAGGGCCCCTGCGACCCGCCCGGCCCTTCACAGCCCCTTGGAGGAGAAAAGACAATACAAGCCACTTGGCCACGACAGCAGCCTCTTAGCGGCACGGGCCTGCCAGGTGGCCAATGTCTGTGGACCACCCTACTGGGAACTTTAGTGAGGAGAAAGCAACAGTGAAGCCTGCCTGGAGAAACAGGCCAGCCAGACTATAAACTGGAGGAGACTGACCGTCCCTCAGAGCGCAGGAGAGCGGAGTGAGCAAAGACCCAGTGAACCTTGGTGCTGGGGCTCAGCCCTGAACACAGCCTCCCCAATTCCTCCCCTCCCCACCACTTTCAAGGACTTAGGCACCGCAGAAGGAAGAGGCAGGCCACAGTCCCACTGAAGGGACCGCCCCTCTCCACATTCAGTCCCCGTGCCTCTCTGGCCTCAGTTTTCTCACCTGTAAAATAGGGACAACTCTAGTGTCCAATAGTGAGCCAATAGGGAGGTGTTGTGAAACCCAAGTGTTTCCCTGCAGATGGAGGAACAGGCGCCCAGCTTCTGTGCCTGTCTGGGAGAGGGACAGGAAGACCCTGACCTTGGGAGTGGTGTTTCCACCCAACTGCCGGAACCTGAGGCTGCCTCCACGCCTCTCTTTCAGTCTCTCTTGTTCTTCCCCCGTCATCCCGCTGGTGTTCGTCACTCTGCTCCCATCTTCACTGGCATCTCTCCATTCCCATGTTCGCCCAGTGCCCCGGTGCAGCTGTCAGAGGACTGAAGAAACGTCTCTCCACCCCCAGCCACAGCAGCCAGGTTAATTGTTGCCTTGGGCACAGTCCCCTTTGGGCCAGTCTTCCCAAACCATGGGGAGGAGTTCGCCCCATTGGCAGGGACTTGGGGAAGAGCTTCACATCCAGTCCAAACAAAGCAAGTCGGTCCTCCCAGGACCTGCAGTGAACCTGCCAAAGTCTGAGCAGAGACCAGGAGGTGGGGAGGCCCGAGAAGGGACGTGCAGGGGGAGGGATGCGGCAGGAGGGCTAGGGGCAGAGGAGGCTCTTGCCTCAGCCAGGCCTGAAGGGGGCCGCGTTGGGCTCCGCCAAGGTCCCCACCCGGCCATCTGTCTCTTCCCTTCCTCCCTAAGGCTGGGCGAGGCGAGTTCGTGTGTCGGTGGCCAATGATTAACCCTCTTCCCAGAGAGGCCTGAGCTTTGCAGTCTGACCCGGCTGTGGTCGAGGGCGACCACTCATCCTGAAGGGCCCCAGACGTCCCTGCATGGCCACCACGACCAAAGGGGCTGCAGAGGCCATGGCCAAGAGGGCAGCCTGAAGGAACGGAGATGCGGGGCAGGGGAGCGCCCCTCCAGAGGCAGCGGGGGCGTGAGGGTAGTTGGGGGAGGCAGCAGCGGCTGCTGGTGTGGCAGGAAAGGCAGGGGCCAGGCGCCGGCAGCGTCGAGCGAGCGAGAGTGGCAGGGGGGCAGGAGGCCCCCGGCGGGCTGAGTTTTTGCAGAGTTGCGAGCCGGCACCAAATCTGCGCGCTCGGATGGATGCGCGCGGCACCGCCGCCCTCCTCCTCTCCCGCTGCCGAGCCGAGGTGAGGTGAGGTGCAGGCGGAGGACGCGCGCTGAGCGGAGCGGGTAAGGCCTTGGGTGGAGTGGGGGAGCCCCGCCAGCCTCACCGGGAAGCCGCGGGGCAGGGCCTCCAGTGCGGGGTGTGTGTGTGTGTGTGTGTGTGTGTGTGTGTGTGTGTGTGTGTGTGTGTGTTGGGGGGGGGGTTCGGGCTGCTGGGCGCCGCCGTAGTGGCAGGAGACAAAGGACAGGAGCACTGGGGATGGGGTGGGGGGACCCGGAGGGAGCTGGGACGGGGACGAGGTGGGGGGGAGCAGCAGGGGACCGGCTGAGGTTTGTGCTAGCTTGTCGCTCCGCTCACCCCACCCGGAGCCGGACGTCCCAGAGACGTCCTGCTTTGGACCCAATCCTTCCGGCCTGTAGCCTGGGGCGGGAACTGGGGTGCTGCGGCAAAGTCTGGGGTGGGGGTGTAGTTGAGTGCAAGTGAGTGTGCTCGTGCACGCCGCACGGAGGGGGGCAGAGGGATGGGGGAGGGGGCCTTCGTTGTAAGGTGTGACCCCTGTCTGGCGGTGGCTTTTCTCAGTCCACCACCTTCGGGTCGGAGCCCCCCAACCTGAAACAAAAGAGCTGACTATGTCCCCTGGAGTCAGGGCTGGGGGTGGGGCTGGTGGGAGAGACTTTGGGGTGGTCCAGCATCTTCTAAAATTATTTCTTAACTTTCCATAAGTTAAAAAAAAATCCGCAAAGTAAATCTGGGACACTAATGGGTCCCGGGAGTTCGCTTCTCCGGGTCTGGCCGGGAGTAGGATCTGGACTCCAGCGAAGGAATATATTAAAACTGACTCACAGGGAGAAGGAGGCCTCTTTCAGTTCCTAAATCAATTAAGGGGACTTTTTGGTGTGTCTTACTGGGAAGACACGGTGAGGGAATCTGGGTGTTTGGGTGTTGGCAGAGGGGTGTGAGGTGGTGGAGAGGGCATGGGGCAACCGGTCAGACCCAGGCAGGGCCAACAGGACATGGGAGCTTGGACCTTACCCCGCACCTCCCCCCTCCTCTCTCCGCCCTCCCGAGGCAGCTCGGAGGCCAAGGCCTCCACAGCCTCTAGCAGAGGGGCCGCCAATCAATCCTGCAGGTCAACACAGCAATTAATAACGGGGTGAGGAGGCCTGCAAAGAGGGCGGGAAGGCGTCCGGCGGCGGCTCCCCCAGGCCATGAGCACAGGGTAGGGGAGTGGGAGGGGTCTCTGTGGGAAAAAAAAACCTGGGAACCCCGCGTGGGCCAGGGACTGGGGCTTAAGGCCCCAGGAGGGACACACAGAGGACTGGTCATGGGGAGCCGGGAGTCGGCCCCGCCTCGAGGAAGCAATGGACCACAAAGCAAGGTCTTTGCTTTTTATGGATCTGAAGGTCTTGGAGGCAACGGCCAAACACCAGAGTGGCCCTTGGGCTGCCGGATTTTCTCCTCTTCTTCCTTCCCTTCTCCTTGTCGGCCGGGTTTTCGCTGTTCACGAACAACCTCAGCGAGACGAAGTAAAACCCGCCTCCTCCGTAAACCCGGCTGCGGCGGCTGCGGCTCCAGGGCGCCCGCCAGGCACGCAACACTCGCTCGCGCTCAGCGCATTGTCGTTTGGAACCAGCCGCTGGGGCCCAACGGGGCGCCTGAGCCGCTTCGGCCCGATGAGTGTAAGGAAAAGATGCGGGCAGAGGGGCAGAACTAGACAGTGGAAAGAGAAAGAAGAAAGAGGGAAGGCGGCGGCGGGAGGGGCCAGAGACTGTTCCCTTCACTCCCACTCCGTCAGCCGTCCGCGCAACGACTCCTACTTGGGCTGGCCTGAGCGCGGCCCCGCACCTGGAGAGGCTGAAGGAGAAGGGAAGGGCCAGCGTGTGCGGGGTGCAGCTGCTCGGCCCGCGGGTTGTGCACGCCCGAAAGTCCTACCCAGCCTGGCCCAGGTAGGCACAGGCTCTTTCTGAGGGACCTGCAGGCTTCCAGAAACTTGGGGTGAGGGATCTGCCCGGTCCACCTTGGGCGTTCTCCTGAGGCTGGGGAGGGGCGTGCCCAGTTCCTTCTGGGAGGCTGGAACTGGAAGCCAGTTCTATTACTCTCCAGTCTGTGGGGCAGCGTGAAGCACTTTCCCCTGGGGAAGGAAAGACCGAAGCGGGAGTGCTGGGAATCTAAGTGAACTCGATTCTGCCACTGTCAGTGGATTCAGGCTCTAGGAAAAGAGGGGCCTTGTGCAGGCCAGGAAGAAAGGGGGTGAGCAGTTCCCCGGAAGGCCTAGCCATTAGGTCTGTCCTTGGGTTGCATATTTATACGGTCGAGGGGTGCACAGATGGGCTCTCAATTGAATTCCATCTTCAACACCATCAGAGATTGATTTTGGACTCGCTTTTAATTTTGCCATAATTAATTAGATCATTACAACTGTTTGCTATTGATCTCCCTACTTAAACCTCTGGTGCAGGGAGTGGCCCAAAGCCCTAAAAGCCCAGGAGGCCACAGTGGACACTCTCGAGGGTGCAGCTTCCCTAAAGGGGGCAAAATTCCCAAGGGGGAATAGAGGCATTTGGGCCTGAGCTGAGCATCCCAGGACGGACAGCAGAGGCCAGAGACAGTCTATGCATGGGAAGAACTGGACCCTGAACTGGATAAGGGCAGGAAGGAGGAAAAGAGGAGCTTGGGAGGGTGAAGCATGGGGTGGAGGGAAGGCGGTGGGAACTCTGAGTTAGTCTTGGACTGGAGTGGAAGAGTTTGAAACCTGATCCAACCCCTCCATCCCACTAAAGGAAATGTGGCTCCCGAATTCCCACCCCTGAACTGCGGGGTGATGGCAGGGACCTTGTGGGTAGTCGGAGCTGAGCTGGCAGGCTAGGAGGTGGTAGAGGACAGACAGATAGACGGACACCCCAGTGGTAAAAGCTTTAGGCTTTCCTCCCCCACCAGGATCCCTTGGGGGGGGGGCTCTGTCTTTACTCCCACCTCTCCAGAGTTGTTACTTTGTGTGTGTATGCATGAACGAGATGAGCCTTCTTTCCACACCCTGCTCACACTTCAACACTTACAACCCCTGCGCACACACAGTACGTCCCCACCTCGCGCACAGCCCAGCCCACACCAGACCCCACCCCCTTAGAAGGGGTCCGTGACCAAGCTCCCAACTTGGAAGAAGTTGTGGGAAATATTTATGTGCCCGGGAGAGTGTGTGCCCCGGTGCTGCCCGCTCTGTTGGAGGAAAGGTTGGCTTCTGCAGAGACTAAAAGAAGTTGTGAGATCGCGTTTTCTGGGCTGAAAGTTTGAGGGTTTAGAGGAGCCCATGAGAGAGAGCTGGCCCTGTCACCGGCCGACCAGCTGCTCCCACCCCAGGACGTGAAGAAAACGAGGAAATCTGTCCTGTGACCCGCCGCCACCGTCGCCCTCCACCCAGTGCCCGCCCCCCATCTTAGCCCTGCCCTGGGCGCGGGGCTGGGTCGCTACCCGGTCCTTACCTGCCCCGCCAGCAGGTTGTTCCATGCTCTGGTCCCCGCCGCTGCCGTCTGGGCCTGGGTCTCGCTTCTCCGGCTTCTCTGCGGCCCAACAGCGTGTCTCGCCTTTGCCGCAGCCTCCCAGAGATCGGGGCGCAGCCACCCAAGACCGAGCGGCTCAGATAACCCAGGCTGCCCGCAGCCTCGGCGGTGCGCTCGGCTCTCGCCCGTGCCCGCACCCCCGAACGCGCCGAGGCCCCGCCACGCGCAGGGGAGCCCCTGGCTCCCCCCCCGCACACACACGCCCCGCGCACACCACCCCCCCAAGGCCCCAGCCTGCCGCAGGCAAGCCGACCCCGCACTGCCGGAGGCACCCACAGACCGAATCCCCAGCCAGACGCGGGTACACACCCTCTCACCCCACCCCCTCTCCTTTGCTGCCGCACGCTCCCGCGTCAGCGAATGCCCGGCGAGCCCCTGCCGCTTCTGCCCCCTCAACCCGCGCTCCCCAACTTTGTGCGTTTCTCCTTCCCCCACGACTCTCAGCCTTCGCCCCACCCTGCTTTTTCAACCCTGTGACTTCGAGCCTACCACCCGCCCCCAATTTTAGCCCTCCCAGCTTTAGCCTGCCTTTCCAAGCTCCTCTCAGTACACCCCAAGTTTCCTTGGTAACACCGTCATCCCCCTCACCAAGGCCTCTGACACTAGTACCTCCTGGATCTGCCCACAAAAATCCTTCAGGGGCTCCTCTGCTACACAATTTTTATTTTTTAAATTCAGATTAAAAGGAAAGTTCTCATTTCCTTGCCTTTAAAGAGACGGTGAAGGCTGGGGCAGGGAGAACCACCAGAGCCACGCCCCCACCCAATAGGGCCACCCCCTGTGCCAAACGGAACCACACCGTCTGCTCCTCTCCCTCAGTCTCTGGGATCCTCGGGCTCTCCTTCCGACAGAACCTCGGCTTTCTGTCCCATCAAAGCACAATGGAGTAGTCCCCTAATCGCTTCCATAAACCCTCAGAATCCACCTTTCTCCTATGCACCCTCCTACCTCCTGCTAATCAACCGATATACCTCTCACCTTTCTAGCACCATCCCCCAGGACCGGCTCATTAGCACCCCTCCCCATTATTACTTCCCCTTACAGATGCCACCCCCATCCAGTTTTCCTCACGTTTTTCTGAATAGCCTCAAAAAGCTTCAGGGAAAGTGCTGCCTAAGCCACCAAGTATAGTCAGGTTCCATCTCCACATACCCAGGTCCAGCCCTCAGGCAGGAAGGCACTAGGGAGACCCCTTCCAGGGCCCCTGGAGACCCTTCCAGTAGGAGCTGGGAAACCTCCCCTGAGAGGTCCAATCTAATTTGGAGAAGTTCCTCTGGGAAGACGTGCAGACTGGGGCGATGCGTGTGGACGGCCACAGGAAACATCCTCATCCACCAGCTCCAGATTTGAACTTATAAACAATTTCCCTTTCGGGCAAATCATGGCCAAACTCCCAACATCCTTCTTGGCTGACATTTCTTCCGTTAATCAAATAACTTTCCAATCAGAGAGCACAAAACTTTAAAGCAAAATTTTTTAAAGTATTTCTTTTTGTTACACACAGGACCAACACTTCCAAGGACAAGGATGTGAAAGTAACATGCATAAATAAAAGCTTAGTCACACACATAAATCACAGCCTCATGTGGTCACTCAATTACACACACACACACACAGAGGAGATGTCACTTACTTGGAATCATACCCAGTCACACACATCAGCCGTGACCTGCTGAGTCACAC
Source organism: Cryptotis parvus (assembly GCA_021461705.1). NCBI lineage: Eukaryota > Metazoa > Chordata > Mammalia > Eulipotyphla > Soricidae > Cryptotis > Cryptotis parvus. Next base: position 7,249 of record JAJIBD010007392.1, on the reverse strand, counting down.
TTTCACAGATTCCTTGTGACACTTGGATCCCTTGGTGCATTGTTACCTGTACTGTACAATGGGGCTAATAACCCCTGCCCTTCTCTGGGTGTTCTCACTAGAGAATTTGTGGGCCTGGGATTTCTAAAATGGCAAGTGTGACCCACAGCTGCTGCTCTGGCTCCTGGCATAGAGGCGGGAGCTGACATCCAAAGTTGCAGATACACAGGGCACCGGGTTTTGAACTGGGGATCTGAGCGCACACATACTCAGCTCATTGCCCCTGCCTGCTCTGGAGCCAGCTGGTCACAGTTACCTGAACACTGGGCGTGGAGTTGGGCCAGTGCCAGAGCTGGGGCCTAGGCCCAGGGAAAGCAGCTGAGGCCATTGTGCTAAGCAGCCTGTCGCATACCAGAGGGACCAAGAGGAGGAAGGAGCTCCAAGCTCCATGGATATTCTCAAGCCTTGGGACCTCTGGGAGTCAGCAAAGTGATGCCAGTCAGAGGGCCCAGCTCTTACCTTGGCCTCCCCTAGCCTCCTCCCTCGGGCTCTGCCTCTTTGTCTCCCAGCCCTCACCCCTGTCCCACACTGTCTCTTGGGTCCTCTTGCTCATTGCCCGCCCCATTGATTGAAAGTCTCTCTCAGGTTCTCCAAGGAGTCCCAGGAAAAATGATCCGCCAGCCTATTGATTCTTCATTAGAATTACATTTTCACGTGTGCTAAATTGGTTTTAAAAGCCTTTTTCGGTTGTTATTGTCTTGTCAGACCCTGCGGTCTGGGGCAAACCAAGTTTAAACGTTGTGGCTTCTTAGAGAAAAAAATCACCTGGGCCAGGTCTGTGATTACGCCTCCTTGCCTGATTGTTGTTGTGATGACAATTGTGATTTCGTTTAAGTATCTTTCTGGAAAGGGCCCTGTAGGAGGCTTCTCTGGGCAGACTGGGGCTGGTGGCTGAACGGAAGGTCTCCAGAGAGAGCTCTGAGGCCCCTGGAGGAAAGGCACCAGAGTACTTTTTTTCCCTTGAAAATTAAACGTATGGGGCCAGAGCAATAGCACAGCGGGGGGGCATTTGCCTTGCACAACTGTCCTGGGTTCCATCCCAGGCATCCCATAATGTCCCCTTCCCCAGCACCTCCAAGAGTAATTCCTGAGATCAGAACCAGGAGTAACCCCTGAGCATCACCAGGTGTGACACCCCCAGAAAATTAAATGGAACCCTGAACCTACATGAATTCCTCTAGGACAGGAGGAAGGCGAAAATTGAAAGGAAAGAAAGAGGAAAAACATTTCTGTTTCCATGATGCCTTTCCAAATTTTGTCGAGGAATAGAAAACACAGCTCCAGCCACCCCCAGTGATTCTAGCTCCATCCCTCCCCCTAGCTAGTTGGGAAAAGTTCGGTCCTCCGCTAAGGTCCACAATGAGGCTGTAGCCTGTTCCGTGGCAGGGCAGACGCCCAGTCAAGGATGCTTTCGGTTTACTGCTTGGTGTGCCTGGGGATGGTTGGATCCAAATAGTGGGGGAGGGTGGATCCAAATAAGGGGGGAAGAATCCGGAAGGAAGTGGTAAAGACTCCTCTAGAAAAGGGGGTGGGGCTAGACAGGACACCTACAGCCCCAACCAGGCACAGTTTTGGTGATTGTTCTGATCTTTCAGAGAAGCAAAGGGCAGAAGGGGGAGGGCAAGCAAGGAAGGAAGGAAAGAAGGAAGGAAGAGAAGGAGGGAGGGAGAAGGAAGGGAGGGAGGGAGGGAAAAAGGAAGGGAGGGGGAAAGGAGGAGGAAGGGAGGGAAAAAGGGAGGAAGGGAAGGAGGAAATAATACAGGAAGGAGAAAGAAGGGAGAGGAGAGAAAAAAAGGAAATGTACCGAGAAAAGGAAAGGAAGATAAAGACAAGGCAGTTAGAGGTGCAAGGGAGGGGCAAACCCCTCCCTCCCCCTCCCTGCTTTTTGGCCTGGCAGCCGGCAGGCGGGGCTGAGGAGTGGGCACAGGGCTACGGCGGCGCCCAGGCAGGAGAGCCGAATGTCTCCGTGATGTGTTTATCCCCTAATCAGTTCATTAGTTATAAACAACATGACATTAGAAGTTAGGAGGCAGTTGATATTAATTTTTATTTAACTAGTTGATGTTTAATCCGTCACGCCAGGCTGGGTAGCAGCGAGAAAGATCTTCCTGACACAAAACCAGTTAGAACTTCATAAGGCGCAATCAGTGTCCGCGCGCTGGAAACAAACAAGAGAGACAGAGACAGAGAGGCTGGAGAGACGACGAGACAGAAGCAAACCTCCGCCAGAGACGGGGCGGGCGGAGACAGCGTCACCCTGGGCGAGGACTCAGGGAAACGCGCCGGGAAGCCAGAGAGCGCAGAGCAGATGCCAGGTCGAGGGTCTGGCAGCCCGAGCGGGGCCTGCAAACCGCGCGCCACCGCGCGTCGCACAAGGGCCCTGCCCAGCTCCCTGCCGGGGCACCACGGGGCAGCGCCTGGTGATCGGCTCAGGCCAGAGACCAGCTTCGAGGCCGCCGCGAGTGCTTCCCCGCCTTGGATCACTATGGGGGGTGCGGCGGCCTCTCCTCCCAGCTAGGCGAAGCCCCAACTTCGAGGTCTCCCGAGTCCGAGGTCACGGAGTCTGAGCTCCCTCGCACACCTCCCCTCAACCCCAGTTCTGCTCAGGAAAGAATCTCCCCCGTGCGAGGAAGGAGGAAAAGGCGAGGACTTGGCGCCCAGCGGGAGAAGTTTGACTAACTTTGCAGTAGTCCAGCCTCTGCAGGGCGAGCGCGCTCGGTGTTAGGGGATGCTGGGTGGCTGAGGGGGAGGAAGCGAGTGACGGGCTGGACGGGGGCGGTGGGGGGCGGTGGTCGGCAGCGCCAAAAGGCTTTCCTCTAGTTTGCTAAGTGCTCCACTAGGGCGCCTCCAGCCCTGAGCCGGGCTCCCAGGAGGAATCTAACTGCTGTTGGCCTCCGGCTTCCCCTGTGACGGTGCGGACGCCAGTCTGGGTCTCCCCCCCAAACCAGAGCGCCGCCCCCAAGCACAAGCGCTGGGCTTTTTCCACCCTCATTCGGGGGCACCGGGCACCGGCCCGGCACCGGCTTGGTCACGGCTTCGTGCGCCGGCCTGGAGGGGGCGGAGGGCTGTAGTTTTCCGCCGTCCCGAAGGACACCGTTGGCCGGCCAGAGGCATCCTCGCCCGCGCGCAGACTCCAAGCCCAGCGTCTCTCCATTTGCAATGTTAATCTGCCTCCACCGCGAAAAAGGAAATCGCTGAAATTCCGAAGAAAATTGCCTCTCGCCAGCGGTTAATAGTTAACTCAGACGGGAAAGTTCCCAGGGGAAAGACGAAAGCCGAGCCGAGGAGCGCAAGGGAGGCGGCCAGGCTGGCGGCCTGGGAGGGTCCTGGGCCGGCCTGGCCTCTCGGCTCGCCCAGTGCTCTGCTCCACCTCCCCTGCTCCGCGGCGCGTCCCCACCCCGTCATTAGCATCGTTTAGTTGACAAAACCCTTCCTGGGAGAAATCTGCTCCCTCGTTCCCGGAGCTCGCTTCAGCACCTGATTCCGCGGGGAGAGGAGAATAAATCACGGTGGTGGCGGGGGAGTCAGACTGCAGCCGGCCAGGCTAGGGCCGCAGAACGAAAAAGTGACAACGAGGCGCTGAGTCCAGAGTAAGGACACTGGGAGATAGCGCAACTTCAGCCCAGGACTAAAGGGAAACCGGGAAGGGACACCCACAGGAAGCAAGGCGTCGGGGCACCTGGAAGAAGCCAGGTATAGAAGAGGGAGAAGAGACATAGAAGAGGGGGCCGGAGCGATAGCCCAGCGGGTAGGGCGTTTGCCCTGCACGCGGCCGGCCTCTGCCGGCCTGGGTTCGATCCCCGGCATCCCATATGGCCCCCGAGCACCGCCAGGAGTAATTCCTGAGTGCAGAGCCAGGAGAAACCCCTGAGCATTGCCGGGTGTGACCCAAAAAGCAAAAAAAAAAAAAAAAAGATGCAGGTCCGAGGGGGAGGAGGAGGAGAAGCGAATGGAAGGGAGGAAATTAGGAGGATAGAAAAGTTAGGGAAGAAAGAAGACTGAAGAAGAGATTAAGGAGAGAACAAAAGAATAAAGAAAATAAAAGAAAACCAAAAGAGCAAAAACGCTTTTGTCTTTCTACAAAATCTCCCCGCGCTGCTCTGCAGGGAAAGCGCGCCCCGCGGCGTTCAGGGCTCGGACCGGAGTCGCTGCCACCCCTCTCCCGCCCCCACTATCCCCTGTTCTGGAGCGGAGCTCAGAGAGCGTTCTCGGGCTCCAGGCCCAGCAGCTGGCGTTAGAACCCGACTGACTCCAAGGCGACGTTCCCCGGGGCTGTGAGCTACGGAGAGCCTGCCCTAGAAGCGCGCCCGCCCGCAGCAGCGAGGAAAAAGTAACGCAGCGAGAACGCGACCCGGGACCAGCGGAGGGTGCAGTTCCCGACGCGGTGGCCGGGCGGCGCCCGTCCCGCACTCACGTGCGGCCGGCGCGGCTCCAAGCGTCCCCATCCCGGAAGGAGTTTTGGGGGAAAGGGGGTGTGGAAGAAAGAAGAGGTAGAGGCCTGCAGCGAGGAGAGGTGAGGGGCCATCTCCGAGGAGCAGGGGCTGCAGGCAGAAGAGAAACAGAGAGGAAAAGGAAAGGAGAGAGAGGGGAGGTCTGGCCAAGTACTCCCCCTCGGGCCTCCGGTCCCTGCAGGCAAAGGTGAAAGGGCGCTCGCTCCCGCCCCCTTCACTGCTAGCACCTGGGGCCGGTTGGACTCTCTGAAATCTCCTACCCTCCCCTAGCAGCTGCCGGCAGCCTCTGAGCCCCTACTCGGAGGCGGAGGCTTCACCCCGGCAGTCCTACCCAGCAGCCCTGCGTTGACAATCACCAGGAAACTTTTCGAACAGGAACTTGTTGGTCAGCGTGGTCCAGTCCAGCCCAGTCCTCCTGCCCGCCCCTCCTGCCTCACTGGGCCCAGTTAAGGAAGGAGTGGACTCTGGAGTGGGAGCTGACAGCTCAGTTTGTTTGTCCTTTGGTACCCGCACCGACCAGACCTGGCCTAGTGTTAGTGTTGGTCTGGAGAGCATTGGCACAGCCGTGTGGGCCGGGAGGGGATCAACCTAGGGCTGCTCTGCTGGAGACCCCACTTGGAAAAATGAAGCCAACTTTCATTTCTCATTCCTCAACTTCAGAAATGAAGGCCCAACTTCCCAGGCCATTCTCTAGTGGCAAAGAGAGAACTACACACCAAGAAAGCCTGAAAGGGCCTAAGACTCAGGCCAGAGGGTGACCAGAAACGGAAAACAGCCCAGGGTCTTGTATGCTGCTGGCATCTTTCAAGATGATCACATACCCTAAATACAGGGGAGAGCATAGTGGGCTATTCCCATGCAGATGGGAATCCCAGAGCAAAGGAGCCCAGCGGAGAAGCTGACTCAGTGAGGAAACTGCAAAGAATTCTGGGAGGCCTCTCTGGGGTGAGAGGTCAGGCAAGAGAAATAATGCCAGTGAGGTGGGCAGGGCTTCATGCCTCAGCACTCCACTTCTTTCCAGGCGGTCACATAGAAGGACATGCAGGACAGGACAGGAAGTCTTCCCAAGGCAGGAAAGCAGAGCCCAGTGAGAAATGGTAGACTTCCCCTTCCTGGATCCAAATGTGCCCAGTGGCGTGACTGTGCTCTCTCCGAGCTCACAGTGCCCGTGTCCAGCTCTGCTAAACAGGCATAAAAATGTTTGCCTAGGGCCAAAGAGAATGGGTCCAGCGGGTAGGGCGTTTGCCTTGCATGCGGCAGCCTGTGCCGGCCGGGTTCGATCCCCTGCATCCCATATGGTCCCCTGAGGGCAAACCTCCAGGGAGTAATTCCTGAGTGCAGAGCCAGGAGTAACGCCTGAGCATTGCCAGGTGTGACCAAAAAAAAAAAAAAAAAAGAGGAGGAGGAGGAAGAGGAGGAGGAATTTTTTTTTTGGGGGGGGGCTGGGGGCCAGAATTTACTACTGGCAGCTCTCGGAGGACTATATGGGATGTCGGGATCGAACCCAGGTCGGGCAGCTTGCAAGGCAAATGCCTTACCAAATCACGGGTTTTAACAGGAAGTGGCCCTTCCACTCATTGGCTTCCAATTTACCAAACTAAAGTTGGTAAAAGTTCCACTTACCAAGCTAAAACTAATGCCTACAATAAAGTTTTTTTTTGCTCTGTTTTTTGGGGCACACCCAGTAGTATTCAGGGCTTACTCCTGACTCTTTACTCAGGGATCACTCCTGGCAGGGCTCAGGGGACCATATGAGTTGCTGGGGGATCAAACCCAGGTCAGCTGCATGCAGCGCTAACACCCTACCTCTTTGTTATCTTGCTGCTTCTACAACAAGATCTTCTTTTTATATAAAACAGGGGCCACACTTGGTGCTGGGGGGGGGCTGGGGCGACTCTGTTGACACTCTGCCCCGCAGTACAAAGAGCTGATAGTGCCTAGTACTCTCCAAGGTTTCAGCATCCACTGGAGATCTTGGACCATGTTTCCCATGGATAGGGGTTCGATACTGCACAGTAACTCTTACACAGAAGTGTGCCTGCACCAGCTGATTTTTCATGCCAACCCAGTCCCGGGCTTCTGCATCACTGATGGCGCACTGTTTCCTGCAGAGACAAGGAATCAGGGGCACAAATCACAAATCACAGTCACATAGAGAAACTGGCCCAGGAGCAAAAATAAAAAAAAGCAAAAGCAAAGGAAAAGAAAAGATTAATAACAATAATAATCACCATAAAACAATTAGTATGCTAGAGGGCTTACTGCAGGTCAGCTGTGGTGCTGGGTGCTGGACCTCTAGTCCTTCCGTTAATCCTATTTTCTAGATGAGGAGACAGAGGCACAAAGAGCTTTAATAACTTTTCCCCAGTCTCAGAGCCAGTGGCCAATGTAGCCTCTGTACTAGTTACTGTATCCATATCAGACTCTGTTAGTGTTAAATGTTCTGTTAAATGTTCCTTTAGCCCAAAGAGATGAAAAAGAAGGGACACTGGCTAGTGTCAGGGCTATAGACTCTTTTGGGATATCCAGTTGGTTAAATTTCCTTTTAGTCCTTTTATTTTTTCCCAGATCTTCCCCAAGTCCTGTTTAACTACCTACCACCCTTCTCTCTCCTCTCCCAAAGGTTCTGAATATGAAAACTAGAGGTGAAACCAGAGCAGGCCGGCCAGAAACTTGCAGGGCCACCGGCCTTCACCAGCTCTGTGGAAACTTCCGGCCTGCACCCTAAGAACACTGGTGGAGGTAGTGCTTGTTTTCCC
>JAJIBD010007391.1:0-19859 GCA_021461705.1 Cryptotis parvus | reverse complement strand
TATATATATACAATGGTATATATATGTATATAATGTATATATTGGTATATATATGTATATATATAATGGTATATATATGTGTATATATATAATGTATATATATATATATATATATATATACATATATAAGTTTGGGAGTCACACTCAACTATGCAACTATGCTCAGGCTTTTCCTGGCACTACTCTCAGAGATCTATCTTGCATTACTCATGGCAATATGTCCTATGGCTTGCTGGAAGTCTGAGCCCAGCTCAGTTTCATGCAAACGAAGGGCCCTACCTCCTGTACTATATTTCTTGGGCCCAAATATTACACATTTTCAAGGTATGGCTAGAAGGCATCTATTTCAAACTACCAGGATGCCCAGTTGTCCTTCAAAGAACAACACAAACAAAATATCATATAACCCTAAACAAAGTCTTCAAATTACAATGGAAGTTTTAGGCATTCCAGAGATCAGAGAAGTCTGACCATCTGATCAAATATCTAAACTCCTACATTTTTCTAAAATTGTACCCATTTATTAAATAATTCTTTGAACCAATAATTGAATTTTATCACATAGCCTTCCCAGATATTCATTTTATCTTTTACTAGGGAACACAGCAAGAGTTCATTTCCAACCATTCTTATAGTTATTATGTCCATGTGAATAAGGAACAGCCTAAAGCATGGGCAAGCTGTACACACTGCTTCAGGCATCTCCATGCAACAATTACCATATATATATATATATAGATATATATATATATATATATATATATATATATATATATATATATATATCCTTTTTCAATATTTTATGTTATCAGGTGGTTGGACTTATGTTTTAATATTGCTAGTACAATGTTTATTTTCATGATCATTTAGGGTTTTAAATGATTGATATGATGTAAAAATCACTATCTATTCATTCTCTGTATCAGAGATATCAAAGAAGAAAATTACTCAGTGCCTCTGAAAAATTATCTTATTTATAATAAGATATAAATTATCTTATTTATCAAGCCCACCCCAGGTATGCTGATCCAGAGACTCACATACATGGGGGTAGAGCTGCTACCAGCTCTCCCTACTCTCCCTGTGCCCAGCTGATCACGAGGCACCCAGGAGGGATGGTGGGTTCTAGTCCTGGCTCATCACCTAGCAGAGCCTTGCAAGAAGCCAGAGGAACCCCCACACCTTGAAGGCCACCATTTTCCACATCCGACTCCCCTCTCTTCAGAACTCCACCCAAGAGAAGAGCTTACAGGCTGGCTCACGCGCTACTTACTGCCGCTTGGTTCATCAATAAATGCTCGAGATGAGAGGTACTACAAGAGTATCCCACCCGCACTCAGAGAGCCTGGCAAGCTACCCGTGTCATATTTAATATTCCAAATACCAGTAACAATTATAGACCTCATTTCCATGACCTGATGGAATGATTTGAGACTCTTTATGTTCCTGGGTGAGCAGATACCCTTGGGCTCTACTAGCATGTAACAGGATGTATGAAGATGTTACTGGTGCCCATTCCAGCAAATAGATGATTAACGGGAAGATAAGTGGAAAGTGACTCTCAAATTTACCTGAGGACACTACAAAATGCCTTGATTATCCCAGAACCCCAGAGGAGTAATATTACCCAGTCTCAGAAACACTGCTTTACAAAAAGGAGTCTCAAACTTTTACATTAGTTTACTATATATTAAATATTATATGTGTTAATATATATTACACATATATAGTTTACTATATATTAAATATTATATGTGTTAATATATGTTACATATAATAACATATAAATATATTATATTTAGATACATTTTATTATTTTTATTAAAATATAAATATACATTTATATTTTGTATTTATATATTATATATTATATTACATTATATATTAATATATATTTCCTGTTGCATGCAAGTGTAGTCCAATGGCATCAACATCTGCTCGCTCCAGGAACACCTAGAGCCTCAAACCCTTTGTTCAGGTTTTTGACAAAGAAGTTGACCATCTCGTAGGTGGGTGACAACGCTTCTTTTGACGTCCGCAGAATCCATTCAGTAACAGCTCTGAATCAAAGATTATACCTAAATCACATTACGTGTTTGGCCTATCTCATTTTCATTGTCTTGGCAAATGAGACAACATCCTTGATTCTCGACCTTCGATGGATGTCGGAACTCTGGATTCCTTCTCTTACTTGAATGAAGCATGATACTCCAAGCATGACTCTTTTTATATAATATTTATATATATATTTACATTTAATATATACATATATGTATAGCAAATTTAAACACTTAAAATTTTATACCTCTAAACTCTAAATAATTTACATAGTAGAGGGATATTAACACTTCATTGATTATGTTATTGAAAGCTCTAAAAAATATAGGAGCCTATAATTAATAAAGAGAATGTAGGCATGTCTGTGAAGCATTCTAAGTTAAATAATGAAATTTTGAGCTTTGGAAATTATAAAGAGAATAAAAATAATACTCTATTAAGAATAGCAAAAGTAAGGAAAACCAAGTATGGGGCTGGAGAGCTAGTACATTGTGTAGGGAGCTTCCCTTGCAAACCGCTGACCTGGGATCCATCCCAACACCACATTTGGTTCCTTGAGCACTTCAAGGGGTGATCTGTGAGAACAGAACAAGGACTGATCTATAAACAGTCACCTGTTACTCTGAAAACAAAGAAAAACTAAGTGTACACAAGTAGACTAAGAAATTTTGTGACAGCAAGCCAAGGACCATGTTATTTCAAGGAAGACTAAGAAGCATTAGTAGGTTTTTCACAGAACTTAATTGAATGATGTGTATGTTATTTAAGTATAATATTTTCTTGTATTAGGTATCTAAAACAGTCCACTAATAATAATGAAAAAATGAAATAGTGTTTTTGGGGTCTATTCAATTTCCAGTTTCTAATTATCTTCTAGAATAAGAAGTTTTAAAACTTCATACATTAATTATTAATTAAAAGTATTAACTTAATATTAGTAAAAAATTGAAAACATGTCATGTTTCTATATATTTGCTTCAATTTTCTAAATGAACTTGCTAGTTACATATTATGACTTTTCCTATGAAGTTTAACAAGTGCATTATCGTATAGGTGGTAATCTTTTTGCTCTGAGGGGAATTATTGTGGTATTCAGCTCTGCTCAGGGACCCATTGGGTTAGGGGGGGGAGGCTGTAGAGACCACCCACAGGAGTACCAGGAATTGCACCATTGCATTATATTTCTTTTTATTTCTTTTTGACTTTTCGAGTAACATTCTGCGAGGCTTAGGGGTTATTCCTGGCTCTGCACTCGGAATTACTCCTGGTGGTGCTGGGGGAACCATATTTAATGTAGTAGATCAAACCTGGGTTGGCTGCATGAAAGGTAAAAAGTCTTCCCCTCTGTACTATGAGCTGTACTATCGTTCTACCTCCACATTATCTTTTTTTAAATTTTATCACAACATCGTGATTTACAATGATTCTCATATTACAGTTGTTTTAGGCATGCAATGTTCCAGTACCAATCCTACCACCAATGTGAATCACTACACCAAAGTTCCAAGTTTTCTACCCGTTCCCAAGCTGTACCCCATAGCAGGAATAAACAAATTAATTTCATATTACATGTTCTACAATATGAACATTATTCATATTTTGTTTTATACAACAAAATGACAGAGTTATCAGAAAAAATATAAATAGAAGACAATGTGTAATAATTGTATCTCACAATGGCACTACAAAAAGTCATTGTACAAGGGTTGATTGGGGTGGTTGATTCTACTTGAATCTTTTGTGCTATTGTTCTTTCTCTCGGAGCTTGGAGGAAGTAAATGCAACTTTTCTATAAAATTTACTATTTTCCAAATGGGCTGTTAGACTGTGATAACTGAAGAGGGTTTAAGTGACTGCATATATGGCTTTGTGCTTTCCAAGCTGTAGAACTGGGCTGCTTATATGTCAGAGGAGGTCATCATTTGCTGGGTGTTTCTGGACGGAAGGAGAATCCTTGACACTTTCACAGTGAAGGCTTTACTTTCTGCCTGAAGATCAGCCTACTTAGGATGATTTAGGTGTCTGGTGGCTTGTTATTCTGCCCTCACTTTTTTTGTTTTTATTGTTGTGATGTTTGGTAGACACACCCAGCAGTGCTCAGGATTTAGTTTTGACTCAGAGCTCAGGGATTAAGTGGAGTTTGGGGTACTATATGGTATTTGGGGGATTAAACCTGGGTTGGTCCCATGCAAGGTAAGTGCCCAATTTTCAGTATTATCACTTGAGCCACTAGATGTTCTTTCAAAGCAAAGACCTGTCCCTCATATCTGGTGCAGACTTGCAAACATTAATCTACCATTTATAAATTTCTGTAATAACACAGATATGCATGCTTAGTTATTCAAACTTCAGTCGCCTACTCATTTTGGGAGGCCATATTTTTTCCTACAACTAAACAAATAAGAGACAATAAAATGCCCATTAAAAGATCTGATATTGGAATTTTTAAGTGGGTCTTTTTGTCTTTTTTTTTTTTTTTTTTTGCATTTTGGATCACACCTGGAAAAGCTCAGGGGTTACTTCCTGGATCTTTGCTCAGGAATTACTCCTGGCAGTGCTAGGGGACCTTATGGGATGCCGGGATAAAATCCTGGTAGGCTGCCTGCAAGGCAAACGCCCTACCCTATCATTGGTATTTATCTTGAATATTTAGGTAGAGTTAATGGAAAAATAGAAAAAATCATAATAGAATAGATATAGAGTAGTTCTTTCTCTAGCCACATAGCTACCCTGATGTGAATACTAGTGATTTGATTATTCTATTACATATTTTACAGGAGCAAATTTGCCTTTCAATAAGTATCGGGACCCTGGCCAGCAGCCTACGGCACAAATGAGAGACCTAGATCTTGCCAGACTTCATCCCTGTGGAAAAAGGAGAGGGATGGACTTGGGAGAAACTCTGCCTTGCCACTTCTAAGAAAGCAAAGAATAAAAGACAGTGATGCAGTGGGAAGTTCTGGATAGCAGTACTCATTTTACTGAGCACAGTTTAAACCTTTTATACAATATTAGGTTGGAGGGGATACAAGCACAAATCACATGGCATTTGCAAGCTCCTGGGCCATTGCAACAGGTAACAATCACAGATTTAGGATTTGCAAGGTAACATTTGCAAGTTTTACATAATACTGTGGTCAGAGGTCATAAGACCAGGCACATTCTGCCTCACCCTAGCTTGTATAAGCACAGATGATTTGGGCGTAGCCCCATGGGGTGGGTCCATTTCTGGGTCCTGGCCTTAGGGCCTTGTGGTGGGAAAGTGCTGGACCCTAAGACTAGCAGCTCAGAACCCAACAAATAAGATATTTTGCTTATTGAAGATAGATCTGTTTCTTATTTTCTTATCCTTTTAATTATGTATCTATATCTATCTAGCTATCTATCTAGCTAGCTAGCTAGCTTTGAAGTAATTTTCTGGTGCATTACCATGTTGAAGTAATTTTCTTTTAGAAAATAAGAGTCATTTAAATTTTGAAACCCTCAATGCATAACCATTAGTAAATACCTGGTCTTCAAGAAGAAATAAGAATGCACTAGAATTTTAAAAAATCTGATTTGTGGTTCTTTCTTGAGTATGAGTTTTTGATGTATCAGATGCACTGACCTCAATTATTTTAAAATAAACAAGTGTATGTTTAATCATTATCTATAAACGCCTCACATTATATAATCTAGTAAATATAAGCTACATTATAATTTATAGTTCTTGTATTGTTACTATTATTTCTTTCTCCCAAGCAAGCCGTTGTTCTGGTTCTTGAATGACCATGCCTACACTTCTGTATCTAGAGTAAACCGCATCTTCCTGTCTTCTCCAGTTTGTTTCACTATTTCTAACCATGCCGTATCTCTATATAAGAATTTTCCATGAATACATTAAAGGGACTAACCCTTATCAAAATCCTAAGTTTGGGACTTAGGTAAAAATACCAAATTTAGGGGCTAGAATGGGTATTATGTCCTAAGTTTGGGACTAAGATAAAAATACCAAATTTAGGGGCTAGAGAGGGTAGGGTGTTTGCCTTTCACGCCGCCTACCTGGGTTCAATCACCAGCACAGCAGATAGTTTCCTTTGTCCTCCAAGAGTTATCCCCTGAATGCAGAGGCAAGAAAAATCCATGAGCACCACCAGGTATGGCACAAAAAAATATTAAAAAAGCAAAAAATATATATAATGTTAGAAGGGAGAACTTTCTCTTGCGTTGCTTTTTTAGTGTTTCCATTTGTTTTTGTAATGTTTAGTTTCTATTAGTTTAGTTTCCTAAAAGTGTGCATCTGTTGTAGAGTGGGACTAGAGTTGTAATAAAAAAAAATCTATGAAATTTCACAAACTCCATTATCATTGTGCAACAGCCCAGTGTTAAAATATATGGAAACTTCATATTTGAAAAAGCAATTTCAAACACATCAAAGCTCTTAAATGGCTTATTTCTCTCACCACTGAACAATTTTTTAAATTTTTTATTATACCACCATGAGACATACAATTACAAAGGTGTTCATAATTGGTTCTTGGTAATACAGTATTCCAGCACCCATCCCTCCACCAGTGCCCCATTTCCACCACCAATGTACCCCACCCCTCCAGCCCACCCCCAGGCTGCCTCAATAGAGGTGCCCTCATTACCTCTCTTTTTTTCTCTCTGTCTCTGCATCTCTCTCCCTCTTCTTTTACACATTGTGGCTAATCCTGCAGATATTTAGAGTTTATCACTTAAGTCTCTTTATGTATATTCAATGGTGAGTGTTAGTTTGCTGTTAAAACACTGGTATCTATTTATATCCTATTAATGAATGCAGTCATTCTATATCTGTCCTTTTCATTCTGACTAATTTCACTCCGCATGATAGTCTCCATGTCCATCCATTTGCAGGTAAATTTCATAATTTCGTCTTTTCTGATAGCTGCATAGTATTCCATAGTGCAGATGAACCACAGTTTCTTTAGCCAGTCCTCTGTTCTCGGACATTTAGGTTGTTTCCAGATTCTAGCTATTGTGAATAGCGCAGAGATAAATAAAGAAGTACAGATAGTGTTTCTGCTATGTATTCTTTGATCTCTCAGGTATATTCCCAGGAATGCTATTGTTGGATCAAATTGGAGCTCAATATCTAGTTTTCGGAGGAATGCCCATATTGTTTTCCAAAAGGGCTGGGCGAGTCAGCACTCCCACCAACAGTGGATGAGAGTCCCTTTAAATAAAAAAAATATCTGCCACATAGACTTTTGTAAATAGAGTATTTGAGTTATCCTTATAGATCTTTTTTTTGTTTGAAGCAAACTCTAGTGTGGAAAAACAGATACAATTTTATTTAAACCCTTAACTCCATCTTCTTTCATGCAATTTACAACCTAATGTTTACCTTCTTTTTCTCTTAATGGTTCTTCTACAATGCTTATTAAATCAGTGAACGATTATATGCATGTTGTGGTACAAATGGTATACCACACTTAGTTCAAAATCTAATAGGCAGAAGTGGTTTCAAAATGAATTTTTTAAAGGATAGATTTATATGTAACATGATTTTCTATTTTGTATTCACTAGGGAGGTAGAATAAATAGGGTTCATTTCTGTGTTCATCTTTGCTAAATTCTGTAGTATTTATGTGTTCTTAAAGTACTCACCAGTAGAATTGTTATCTATGTTTAGAATTTAACAAAAATAACTTAAACTGTACATTAAATCTGAAATGCCTAATTTTGTATTAAATATCTCAGCAGCTTTTTATATTTCCCATTTATTATACATACTTATTCAACTCCTATTTTCTACAATATATATCACTGAATAATTATACATTTATATCATGCCAATATATAGGTTAATTTAAATATTATTAATTATTACTAATATGCTCTTATCCTATTCAGGAAGTTTATCATTTTTATTTATAATGACTATAACAATAAAATATATGCTTGTCAATTCCAGGTATGCTAGTATTAATTTTGATTTAATTATTCAATTCATCTGAAAGGTCAACAAAGTATGTCACTTAATATAAAATTTGGAGGAATTCTTGGAAGTAGGTTAAAGGGTTAAATCATCTGGTCAAGTCTGCACAGGAATAAGGTGAAAGCAGTGTTTAATTGTTCAAAAATCAAAGTAGCTGAGAAGGAATAGCAACAAAAGAAGAGAAAGCCGAAGATATAAAAGCTCCAGCATTTACTTGTAAAACTAAATATATTAACCTATATGCACTCTGTAATTAAATAAAAAGGAAAATATATGTTGTAGGAAGAACTACAGTGCCTTGAAAATGCCTGGTGAAAAGTTGAGATTTGTCCTCCTGTAAAATTCCATTGTTTGGAAAGGCCAAAGATTCATTTATGTGGGTTGGATACAAAAAGGTGCCTAGATGCAGAAAGAGTGCTTGGTACTATGAGAACAATCTATAATCTTCTGTCCTTCAAATGGCGTGGGGAGGTACAGTTAGAGATGTCATTACGTGTGGTGAGAAGAGAGAATATTATAGAAATCTGTGGTGATAGGAAAAGAAATTACAGAAAGCAACACAACTATTTGGGTTAGTTAAACATTAAGAATTGTTTTGTTTTGTTTTGTTTTGTTTTGCTTTGTTTTGTTTGGAAGTCACCTTGGTGCTATACAAAATTTTCTCTTTTTTTCAGGGATCATTTCTGTACCATGTCTGCTGTGTGTAAGCAAAGTGCCTCTCCCACTGCACTATCTGGTTGGTAAGAGCCCAAAGTGCTTCTCCCACTGTACTATTCTGGTCGGTAAGAGTAACTGACAAGCTAATTTGTTTTGTTTTGGGGCAGGTACATGTCAGCTTAGTCCAAGAGTTAAAATCTTAATCCAGAGTGTAAAAAAAAAGCTCTACTTCTAGCATCCGGGTCATGAACTGAACTTCATACTTCCATGTAATATGAAAAACTGATGCTGAAAATGGATGGCAATGAAATTAGTAGAAAGTCTTTTTAAGGGTTATTATTTGTATAAATAATCAAGAAATTTAATTTGTAATACTTTAGCTATTAAGAGGAATTCTGAAATCATTGTCTTTAAATAAATTATACATCATATATTACAAAAAATGTATTCTTAAAAATTTTATGAAGACAATTTTGTCAAATATTAATAAATACCTCTTAGATAAAAACCCATTTTTATATATTCTATGATGCTGGATTGGTACTTTGAAAATTCCATGTCTTATTTTACAGTGAATTGATGCACAAATTTCTATGAATAGCAATCCCTAAAAGGGCGACTAAGGAGTCAAATTTGGTATTCGTTCTTTTGTCAATTTGACCTTTTTCAGATGTTTATAAGCAATTTGAAAAATTACATAGCCTTAACCAGCAGCATAGGCTTGGAATTTTGTTCAGATCTACTTAAGTGTGCATGTATTGCATGTATGTGAACCTTGGGTCAAACTATGCATTCTGCCTGAAACATAATCTTGTCCGACACTACCTTTTTGATGCCTGGGATCAAACCCATCAGCCATACAAAAAGGCAAATGCCCTGTCCACTGTGCTATTCTGGCCCTGTATTTTATTTATTCTTAAAAGTATTTGGTTCATCAATAAATGCTGGAGTTTTGAGATGACTACAAGATTATCCCACCCGCACGGCAAAGCCTGGCAAGCTACCCGTGTCGTATTTGACATGCCAAATATCAGTAGCAATTATTGACCTCATATCCATAACCTAATGGAATGGTTTGAGACTCTTTATGCACGTGGAGTGGGCAGTTGCCCTTGGGCTATCTCACATGTGCCAGAACATATTGAGATGTTACTGGCGCCCGCTCTAGTAATCGATGATCTACGGGAAGTGAAGTGAACGCGGCAGTGGTAAAAGTTCTGTTCTCAGCAGTTTAAGCCCATATACTTGGGTTTTTTTTGGGGGGGTCTGCTAAAGTAAACAACCATGCATACAAGTATGAGAATAAAATCAACAATAAAACAATTCTTTATCCAAGACATTTGACTCTCATTTCTGAAAGGCTGATCTTTCAAACCAGGACCATCAGTCCCCATTAGGTGGTTTTCTTCCTATTCTGAATGTCTTCTCTAGGTCTTTTGTCCATAAATCTCCATAGGAATATTTGGGTCCCTTTTCTTTGATTCCCTGAGTTCTGTGGCTAGTCATAGATTTCTAGAATTCCTATGATTGTGAAATTTTCGTGTTCAACAATTTTAATTCTGCCCTTTTCCTAGGCGATAATTCACTTTTTTCATCCGAGGGTGGTACCTCACACTGTCTTTACTGAGTGTAAATCTGTCTGTCCGGAGAAGAGATCATATTTTAATTTCTTTATTAATTCTGTTGTTTTTTGTATTGGTTTGGGTGTCACACCTGTTTGTGCTCACTGACTATCACTAGCACTGCACTCAGGAATTACTCCTGGTGTGTCGGGAACGCCGCCGGGGTCCCCGACAGTGTCAGGACAGAGGTTGTCTTCTACCTCCGAGGACGCCGGGAGAACAGATGAAAACTCACGAGTCCGGTGCAGTTCCAAAAATGGCTTTTAATAGTACAAAAGCTCTTCCACAGCAGAGTCCGGTGCAGTTCCAAAAATGGCTTTTAATAGTACAAAAGCTCTTCCACAGCACTAGAAGATGGAGCAAAAGGCCAAAGAGCAAAAGACCAAAGCCAAAAGCCAAAAGCCGCAGGAGCCAAAAGCTGAAGGCTGAGGAACCAAAAGGCAAAAGGTAAAAGGTGAAGGGGCCTCAAGTCAGCCCCTTATATACACCAAAGTAATCCAATCGGGAGGTTGTCATGCCAACAAAGAACCCTAAACAGAGTGTAGTGCCACACCCTATTGTAGGTATAAACAAAGGTTACACCAAGGACTAATCCCGAGATTATCTCTTATGTAAAACACTGGAGAGAGAGGGGCTGATATAAAGTAATACATCTTAACTTCATGAGCTTCATGTAATCTAGATGGTACCCACAAGGTCCTTCTTATTATTATCTGCACCAGGGTGATTCTGAGTATCTTGTTCTCATGTACTGAAAGGGTCACACTCGCCTGCTTAGAGCAAACTAGTATGATCCTTCCTATAGTCTTCCTTTAGTCTCAGCGTAGCCAGGGTGGTAGTCTCCTGGTAAATTCTAACTGTCCCACGTTGGGTGCAGTGGGTATAAAGAGGAGCTGTGCCCAATCTAGAAAACATAGAAGTCTTAGTAGATGTATAAGTCAGAAGTTATTCAATCAAGGTGACTTCTGTAAGTGCCACACCCTCTAGCAGTGTTTACATAGAAGAGAGATCTCATTAGAATGAACCTTGGCTTAAATAAGATTAAGCTGGGAGTGAGCAAAACAACAAAACTCCCAGATTATCTAAACATGTCCTCCAACACTGGTGGTGTTGGGAAACCATATGCCTGAGTCAAACCCGCTGTGAGCGCCCCTACAGCCCAGTGTCCTACCAGCTGTACTATCATTCTAGCCATGATCAGATATATATTTAAAGTATTAATAAAGATTAGTTAATAGAAAAAGTTTTTCTTGGTCAAGGGAGGCCAAAATTTTAAGAACAAATAGGAAAGCAGACTCTCCAGTAGTAGCACAACAAATTATAGAAAAAGTATCAAGAAGATCACTAATCTCAGTAACCAAAATGATAACCCAGAAGACTCAGCTTGCTACAAATAGCTAATTAAGACTGTATGATGACTAGTGGGGGTAGTATAAGTTCCTGTTTTAACTGAGTGTCTATCAAAAATGCATGCCCAACTCACAAATTTATCCCACTCATATGCAAGCAAAAAAGTAATTTAAAAGGGAAATAACAAATGTCCAAAGTCAATAGAAATTGAGAACTGCACTTCAGTAGGAAGCTTACCACAGGGCATGATGGGAGGGAGCACACTAGGAAAATATTGGAGAGAATTTAACATTCTGGTAAAGAGTTTGGGACTGGAATGCTATGTGCATAAAACCCTACATCCGTAAGATTTCATGCATAAAACATAGTGCCTGAAATAACATTTTAAAAAATAAGAAGACATGCATAGGTAAAAACTACATTTTTTTTTGAAAACTAATGTTTATATTTTTCCTTAAAAATAAGTATGAAGTCCTCAATGGTTCACAGATGATGTCCATACTTCTATCTAGTCATTAGTCGAGGTAGGCAGAACTGATTTTATCCTGGAGAGCTGGACCCAACTAGAAACTCCAATCAGTTTTATAACAGTGTGAATGCTCAGGCTAATTTGGCAAGGTATAGTTTCTACTTAGGTATAGCTTTTCAATGTTTTACTTCTAATACTAGAGAAAGTAAAGCATAGTTGAATACAGTGAGTACCATTTTTACCATGACACATATTACTTATAACTTATTTTGAGAAAGTTCTGCAATATATGATCTTCTACTCATTGTGCTATTGGTTTATCTCATTTCATGAAGATGTGTTGTTTTTGTTAGTATATGAAATAGTTTACTGCATGTGATTATCATTAACAATATGAAAGCAGATTTACTTATGAATATGTTCGATATTATAATTAAATAAATTCAATTTTTCACAGTATTTTGCTTCATTGCAATCGATATTCAATTCAGTGTAGTCAACTAAAATAATTTGTATAGATTTTTAAATTCAATTTTTAATTACAAATAAATTATTTACATTACAACCCTATTGCTTATTTAAAAATAGGTTGCCTGGTATCTAGTATTGACCTGCATTTAAAAATGTATTATGCAAACAATGAATAACAACAAAAGTCTACAGTCATAAAATCTCAAGTTATTATGAAAAGGTAACATGCCTCCTTTTCCTCTCCATCCTTTTTTACTTTTTAGATAGCCATAGACATACAAAAGCATCTCACTGAGAACTGTGGTATACAGAACCATATCAGTTATAAGGAAACTGTCAGTGTTAAAGCACACTGAATATATATATATATATACATATATATATATATATATTCAGTGTATATATATATCTGAGATATATATATATATATATATATATATATATATATCAGATCTGAAAAAGGGCTAAAATTCAAAATTCAAAGGAGCCAGCAATCCAATGTCTCAAGACGCATTGTGTGATGGGAAACCAAACAATAGCTGAAATGATTTATATCGACAACAATTTATAAAAATACGTACTGTTTAAGGAAGACTGCAGCAAACCACGAGTGGAAAGGACATGTTTGGGTAGAAAAAGGAGGCAAAATTCTACCAAAACTTCTCCCCTTAAGATGACTTTGTATGTTACTGCTAAGGTGCCCAGGATTGTTTCTTATCCAGAGAGAGCAGAAAAAAGTAAGTAGGTGTTTTATTGTAAAAGTCATAGTAAAGAAATTCCTTTTTACCAGCACTGCCCAGATTACTAAAACTGGATAAGCAGGTAGGAAGGAGAAGTACGTTCAAATAATATGGCTCCACTGATTGGTCTGAGACTGCAGTACAAAGCATGTCTATAAATTTCCCAGATTATCTAACTCAAAGATTGTCCTACTAGATATGCTGACAACATCAGTTTCCTGAATACTAAAATCATACCATGACCCAGTGCAGCCAAATCTTTTTTGTGCTCTTCTGTACAAGGCAAAGTTATGGTAATCAGAAAGCTCATAGAAAAAAAGGTGCAGGGATTGTAGGTAAGAAATAAAATACAAACTAGAGGAGGAGGAGAAGGACAAAGACGAAGAACACCAACTATGACAACTTTCAGAAAACATTCTGGTAGCCAATAATAAAAGATTAAGACCTAAGAATCATTTTCTAAGAAGAAAAATAATCAAAGAGAAAAAACTTGAACATGTATGTCTATGCATTCAAAAGTCAAGGAACTACTAGAATAGATACACAACCAAACGTCACTCAACCTAACCCTAAAAGCAACTAATGAAGATTTAAGATGTCTTCTGCTATTTTAAAAACAGCAATACAATTATACTAGGAATGTAAAAATGTTCTAAAATGTGCCATCTGAAACTATATAAATATTTCTTTAGCAAGTGTGCCCAAACCCACAATCACTGCCATCTAGTTGATAAAACATTTAAAATTGATATTTGGTAGAGAAGAAGTAAGCTTCAAGAAAGTGTAGAAGAGTTTGATAATATTAGGGAAAAATTATAAACACAATAAATTCTTTACTCAGAGAGAAAGAAATCATTAAAAGTAAAACTAGGGCCAAAGAAATAACTCTGCAGACCAGAGCACATGTGTTGCATTAAAGAAGTGCAGGTTCAATCTCCAGCACTTCTGGTCTCAAGAGCACTTTAGGACTGGATCCAAGCACCAAGTGCGAAATCTCTGATAAATATGGATGTAATTTCCCCCACACAAAAAACCTTAAACCTAAACAGAAATTTTGCTTTATCTCTGTTTATTAAGATAGAAAATTAGTTGCATATTTGTATAACACTTTCAGAGAATAAATATATACAATTACTCACTCAGAATAGCATCAAATGTTATAAAATTACAAGAGATAAATTTAGCCAAAGAGGTGAAAGAGATGAATAACAAACATTGCAGAAATATTTGTATAAATTTAAGTAGGTTCAAACAAATGAAAATATGTCCTCTGTTTACAGTTAAGAAAGTTAATATTCACAAAATACCCATACTATCAGAGATGACAATGTACTTACTGGCAGTTATTTTAAAGTTATGAAAGCATCATTTTACTGAAACATTTAAACACAAGTCTTGAAATCAATGTGAGAACAGCAATGCAAAACATTGATTAAAACAATAAATTTTTAAGTAGGAAAAGCATAACAGTAAAACAACGTTACAAAGATATAGTAATTTAAATAGAGAAATATTGATTTAAATTACAAAAAATACAATAAAGTGGAATGGAATCCAAAGACATACCTCACAAAATAACTTAAATTAATATGAAGTCAGGTACATGCAATTAAAAAAGTTACTTTCTTCTTCAAATGATACTGATAAACCCACATAAATACAAAGAGAAGTGAATAGAAATGTATGTGAATCACTTTCTGATCATATTAAGTACAAAAATTAACTCAAATATAAAATAAGACCTTATATCAACAAATGTATAGAAGAAAATAAAACCAAAAAAAAGCTCCTTGACAAATGTCAAAGACACTTGAAATCTGAAGCCAAAGGTAAACAATCAACAAACCCAAAAATAAAGAAGTGAGGTGTCAGGGAACACCGCCGGGGGTCCCCAACAGTGTCAGGACAGAGGTTGTCTTCTACCTCTGAGGACGCCGGGAGAACAGATGAAAACTCACGAGTCCGGTGCAGTTCCAAAAATGGCTTTTAATAGTACAAAAGCTCTTCCACAGCACTCCAGTATAATGAACAAACTATAGCTCTGGTCCGAACTTAGACCATACAAAAGAGCCTAAGTCTCCCACCAAAGAGAGAGGAGGATCTCACCCGAGCTGAGTCCTACCCAGAAGGAGCAAAAGGCCAAAGAGCAAAAGGCCAAAAGCCAAAAGCCAAAAGCCGCAGGAGCCAAAAGCTGAAGGCTGAGGAACCAAAAGGCAAAAGGTGAAATGGCCTCAAGTCAGCCCCTTATATACACCAAAGTAATTCAATCGGGAGGGGCATGTCAACAAAGAACTCTAAACAGAATGTAGTGCCACACCTTATTGCAGGTATAAACAAAGGTTATGCCAAGGACTAAGGAGATTATCTCTTATGTAAAACACTGGAGAGAGAGAGGGCTGATATAAAGTAATACATCTTAACTTCATGAGCTTCATGTAATCTAGATGGTACCCACAAGGTCCTTCTTATTATTATCTGCACCAGGGTGATTCTGAGTATCTTGTTTTCATGTACTGAAAGGGTCACTCTAGCCTGCTTAGAGCAAACTAGTATGATCCTTCCTATAGTCTTCCTATAGTCTCAGCGTAGCCAGGGTGGTAGTCTCCTGGTAAATTCTAACTATCCCACGCTGGGTGCAGTGGGTATAAAGAGGAGCTGTGCCCAATCTAGAAAACATAGAAGTCTTAGTAGATGTATAAGTCAGAAGTTATTCAATCAAGGTGACTTCTGTAAGTGCCACATCCTCTAGCAGTGTTTACATAGAAGAGAAGTCTCATTAGAATGAACCTTGACTTAAGTAGATTAAGCTGGGTGTGGGTAAAACAACAAAACTCCCAGAATAGCTAAACCTGTCCTCCAACAGTGAGGTTACATAAAACTGGAAAAAAAAAACTTCTGCAAAAGAAACAACAAAATAGTGAAAAGACAATTTACAGAATGGAGAAAATATTTGTCTGGCATATATAGACAGGCATTTAACAACAGAATATATGAAGAACTCATACATTTCAAAAGAAAATATATTTTCTTTTTGATTATATAATAAGCAAAAAAGAAAAAACCATGGGATTTTTTGCAATATATGATAATAAATTGATACACGGGGCAGAGCTGCTACTGGCTCCGCAAAGTTCATCAGTAAATGCACAAATGCGAGCCAAACCTACTACTGAGAATATCCCACCTGCACATCAGTGTCTGCCAAGTCACCCACATCGTATTTGATATGCCCAAAACAGTAACAATTACAGACCTCATTCCCATGACCTGAACAAATGACTTGAGGCTCTTCCCTTCCTGGAGCAAGCAGATGCCCTGGGGCTACTCTAGCACTTGAAAGGGACATATGGAGATGTTACTGGTGCCCTCTCCAGCAAATCCAAGAGCAATGGGAAGACAAGTGATACAAGTGATGATAATAAATACTAAAATCACCAACAGTTACTGAAAATTGCCCAACATCAATGAATATCATATATACTCAAACCAAAGCCATAATGAGCTAGCACCTAACATCCATTGGAACAGAAACTATATAGAAGACAAGACATAATAAGTATTGGTGAAGATGTGAAGGAAAATACGTGCATGTTTTTAACTGGAATGTAAATTGCATTCACTGTGGAAAACAGAATACATGATCCTAAGGACTTAAAGACAGAATGACCATAACACTGAGCCACTTTTGAATATATGCCCAAAGAAGTGTGAATAAAATGTAAAAAGAAATAAATGAGCAACAAACTATAAACTACCTATAAACCAAGAGGTGAAGCTTCACCAGAAAACAAGTATGTTAATGATCTAACTATCACGCTTCAAGCCTTTAAAACTGAGACTGATATTTGTTAAATGACCCTGTTTATGGTTCTCTGTCTCTGTCTCTGTCTCTCTCTCTCTCTCTCTCTCTCTCTGTGATTTGATTGTTTCTAATCTTTGCATGATCATTCTCTAATCCCTCTTCAAAAATATTGGTTTCCTACAATAGTGACTCACTGATTTTCCTTTTCCTTTTTCCGTTAAAGACTGACAAGAGTAGTAGTTATGTACATAAGCAATATCATTCATTCTTTCTAACCTTGTTCTTTTTCACTAACTTTAGCTAAGATACCAAGCCAACAAATTTTAAAAAGTGGATAATCACAGAAAAAATGCATCTGCTTTTCATCCATTCATGTAAAACTGAGAAAGTTTCAAAAAATGTTGATGAAAATTAGTGGGTAATTCACTTGACTTTTGAGCACAATGTGAGTTTCTCCCAACTCACATTTAGCTAAAAGGTTAAGTTTAATTGTAGGGCAATCACAATCTTTGTGGTGATATCATGGTGCAAGGGAACTTGCATGATCTTCTGGCTTCTTCTCTGGATGGAGGAGAAATTAAAACATCATCATGCAGGTTAACATTGAAACATAAATCTAGTTGACATCATATGTAAGTATAAATACAATTCTAGAGCAGGGAAAATTGGTGATATGTGTGTTATATAATATATCTATCTCTCTCTATAGATAGAGACATACAAATGTACATATGTATATATCCTGTGTTAAAGGATTGTAACATCAAAGATAGAAAATGGGCTGAAATTATTAGGTAAGGAGGGGGTGAATTTTTCTTATACATTGAAAATAAATGTCTTGCAGGTTTCTTACATTTGGATGACAGGTTCACATGATAAACCTATGCCTGAACTATGTTCTTTTAGGACATAAGAGAGGAAAGTGATCATTATTCTTCTAATCAGACCAAGTGAATTAACTGAGAGAAAAACAAGAAGGTTTTTTTTGCAACTTACTCTTTAGGACTGTTGCTGCTTAAAAGTTAAAACTTAAAAAAAATGATTTGCATTCTTTAATCAATGTTAAAAAGTTGCTTGTTAATGTTAATAGTAAATATAAACCAACGACATTTATATTTCATAAAAAGGACTATTTTAACCATAATGAGAAAAATTCTATCAAACATTTTTGGGTAAACTGGTTTTACAATGTGCTTCATTTATTTATTCCTGAATTCATTTCTAGCCTAACAGGCACTGAAATTTTAGTGATCATGTAGCTCTTAATGGAATATATCATATTTTGGCCACCAAATTTTGCAACAATAGATAAAGAAAAATATTTTCCTATTGTCAGAATCAAATGGAGAATTTCTAGAATATGTTTTAGTCTGAAAATCTTGGAGTTGTAAAATAAAAGGAATATTTCTGTTACAAGTAGTATTACTATATTTCTTGAAATAATTCCCACCTCATGGGAATACTACAAGTTTTAATAACTACTTGGACTGTTGATATTGTGATTATTATTTTTAATTGAATTAAAATAGTTTTAATTAAAGAAATTTTACTGGAAAAATATGAGGGGTGTAATAAAGAGAAAAAGTTGTGTGCTCCAGAGAGAACAAAGTTTTCTCAGGAGGAAAGAAAACCTATTATTATCTATTGTTCTTTAGGGACAATTTGTCATCCTCTTTCTTTGACTGACCAACAGGTAAATTATTCCTTTTCCTTTGATTCTGTTTTCCTTAAGGTTTTCCTGTTAAGTTTTTAACATGTCAACAATGATTTTTTTTTTTTAGTCCTTATCAAAAGTTTATTAGACTGCATTTAAATTACAAGGATGACAGAAATTTAGAAATAAAATACTGAACATCCATGCCTTTAAAAAAGAATATGCTCATTTTTCTGTTAGATATATTTTTTTTTAAGTATTTTGTTATACCACCGTGAGATATACAAATAAAAAAGATATACAATTAAAAAGTTCATGTTTGGGTTTTGGTCATACAGTGTTTCAGCACCCGTCCCTCCACCAGTGCCCATCTCCCACCACCAACATCCCGGTTCCCTCCCCCTTCCCCAGCCCTGCTCCATGGCAGGTTCTTTATTTCTTTCCCTTTCTCTCTCTTTCTCTTTTCCTTCCCTTCCAGACTATGGATTACAGAACATACATTAAAAGGTTGTCATTTGTATCCTTTTGCCTCTATTTAGTGCTCAGTTCTAGGTTGGCATTAGTACCCTCGACTATTGTTAGCCCCCTGTTCCATTTTTCTGTCTTACCTAAACTCTGACTCCCACACATTTGTGATAATCTCCACCTTTGACAAGACCTCCTGATATATGTTTCACTTGACCTTGGATATTGGTATCATAATATGTACATATATATTTATGCCATGCAAATAAATGCAGTCATTCTGTATCTGTCTCTCTCCTTCTGGCTAATTTCACTCAACATAATCTTCTCCATGTCCATCCATTTATAGGCAAATTTTATGACTTCATTTTTTCCTAACAGCTGCATAGTATTCCATTGTGTAGATGTACCAAAGCTTCTTTATCCAGTCATCGATTTTCGGGCACTCTGGTTGCTTCCAGATTCTGGCTATTGTGAATAATGCTGCTATGAACATAAAAGTAGGGATGGTGTTTCCGCTGCGTATTTTTGGTTTCCCAGAGTAGATTCCCAGGAGTGGTATGGCTGGGTCAAATGGGAGTTCAATTTCTAGTCTTTGGAGGAAAGTCC
>JAJIBD010007390.1:0-22665 GCA_021461705.1 Cryptotis parvus | reverse complement strand
CACCTAAAAAGCCTAGGCCTCTGCATCTGCCCTGGATTGCCTCCTGCCGGCACTTCATAGATAGGAGGGATAGTCTGAATGCGGCAATCTTATCTGACCATGTATTCTGTACTGGCTGGTATAAATATTCTCTCATGCTACCACAAGCATCATGGGACTAGCTAGATCTTACCAGCATATTTGCCTGGCCACGTTGGATCTCTAAGTAATTAGACCAGAGAGAAATGCTGTTTGCCTCCAAGCAAGCAAGCATGGCTCCCTGATAACTCAAAGGCAACTAAAATACAAAACTACCGTGAAGTAGATGAGACTTGTGAAGGCTTGGAGAAATATTTAACAGGTACTAGTATTAGACTTTGGTACAGAGACATACCATCTCAGAAACCCCCTTCTCTACCTTATAAAGGCAATTCCAGGCAGATCTTGGATCAAGATATTAGGTGAGGTGCTGGGAGAAATTACCTGAGGGCATTTGATCCTCCCTGCCAGGGGAGTTACATTTAGCTTATAGCTTCTCCCAGCTCTGCTAGGAGGCTTTAATTAGCTCTGGGTCCTTGTAAACAGCCAGATAGTCTCCTGAAGTTGCTACATTCTATAGAGCTATTTTCCTGTTTTCATCTCTAGATAGCCCAGCCCATTCTGGGCTGGGTTGGGAGTTTGGGTGGATTTCTAGCTATAAAATAAGCTGCAAGAAGAAAGAAGATCTCTCTTCCCCCCCCTTTTTCCATTTTGGCTTCCCTTGGCATTTTGCTTCTCCATCGTCTCCATTCTCTGTTGGGCCTCAACACATGGTGGCAGCCATCTTGGCCTACACCTGTCTGGGGCCTAGCTGGGTACCCAGAGTCCAGAGGTTTTCCCTGCTCTTTGATTGTATATTGGATCCTGTGATAGTAAAGCCCTTTTTAAAACTGCATCGGATTCCTGAGTCTTCATTCATTCCCCGCCAGCTTTGGAGGTAGAAGGGAACTCGCTTCCCGACACTGTCGGGGGACCCCCGGCGCCCCCCGACAGGTACCTAACCTTTTTTCCTCCTATGTCGATGGGTTATTTAATTATTTTTTTTTTCTTTTTTTTGGGTCACATCTGGTGATGCTCAGGGGGTTACTCTTGGCTCTGCAATCAGGAATTACTCCTGGTGGTGCTGCAAGACCATAATATGGGATACCTGGGATGAACCGCGGGTCTGCCACATGCAAGAGAAACGCCCTACCGGCTGTACTATTGCTCCAGCCCCTTAATTTATTTATTTTTTTTGTTTGTTTATTTATTTATTGATTGATTGGTTTGGGTGCTCTGGGATTACTACTGATTCTATGCTTAAGGATTTCTCCTGGTGGGGCTCAGGAGACCATGAGCAGTACTGGGGATTGAACTTGCATCAGTTACACGCAAAGCAAATGACTTAACCCTTGTTCTAACTTTTCAGCCCCTCCTTTTCTTTTATGTTTTTTTTTTTAATTTAATTTTATTATTTTCCCCCCAAATATCATTACACCATTTTAGACATACAATTGAAAGATGCTCATGTAGAGTTTTTGGATCCACAGTGTTCCAACACCCATCCCTCCACCCAAACCCATCTACCATCACCAATGTCCCCACCTCCCTCCCCCCTCCCGCACCTCAACTACTTGGCAGATTCTGTATGTCATTTCTTTTGTCTTTATATCTCCTTCCCGATAAACTTTCCTGCTCTTCGTGGAATACAGTGCATTAAAAGACATTACTGTTTCACTATTTTTAGTGGACCACGCGGCCGCTTGCGGCCGCGATCTGGGCTCGAACTGGTTTTGCTCAGTTGATCTGGTCGTGGGTCGTTTCTCAGCGTCCGACAGCGAAGATGGTGGCTAGTGTGATGGGCGAGTTTCATCCGGCTGCTTCCGGGACCCCCAGAGGCGATGGGCCAACACCCAAAACCCATCTGCCCTCCTCGGGATCCCATCGTCAGCTGGGCTCGGGCGCGGCCGGGCTCCAGTCTTCCCAGCTGCTTGCGGGCTCTGCATACTGGTTCCCGGGCGGCTCCTGGGCGGGTCCACCAGGCTCGACAAAATGGAGTGGGGGGAGTGGCTTAACCCTGACTCCATCTGGCGAATTCTCAGTGATTCCCGCTTCTGGGGAGCCGCCTACCTGGGCTCGAACTGGTTTTGCTCAGTTGATCTGGTCGTGGGTCAGTTTCTCAGCGTCCGGACAGCGAAGATGGTGGCTAGTGTGATGGGCGAGTTTCATCCGGCTGCTTCCGGGACCCCCAGAGGCGATGGGCCAACACCCAGAACCCATCTGCCCTCCTCGGGATCCCATCGTCAGCTGGGCTCGGCGCAAGCCGGGCTCCAGTCTCCCCAGCCGCTTGCGGCTCTGCATACTGGTTCCTTAATTTATTTTTAAATGTAGACAAAACCCACAACTATTGATACAATTCCAGGTTAAAATTATGTCGGTAAGTTAGGGGCCGAGCGATAGTTCAGCGGGTAGGGCATTTGCCTTGTACGCGCTGGCCCATGCCGGCCTGGGTTCGATCCTGAGCATCCCATATGGTTCCCCAAGCACAGCCAGGAGCAATTCCTGAGTGCAGAGCCAGGATTTACCCCTGAGCATTGCCGGGTGTGACCCCCCAAAAAAAAGCAAAAAAATAAATAAAATCGGTAAGTTTAAGACTATATCCACGTGGGGGCTGGAGTCATAGTACTGTGGGTAGGGCGTTTTCCTTGCATAAGTCCCACCCAGGTTCGATCCTGGCATCCCATATCCCTGCCAGCACAACCAGGCATAATTCATGAGTGCAGAGCCAGGGTAACCCCTTTACCATTGCTGGGTGTGAGCCAAAAAACCCCTCCACCCTGAAAGCAACTGTGTTAATGTTTTGTTGTTATTGTTTTACTACCTTCTCCCTCTTCGTTTTTTACCAGACTCTCTAAGGAAACAATGGCATGAATCAGCAAAGATCTTTACTAAAGTCTTGTCTTAGAAACTCATTCACTGGTCCTGTCCTCCATATAGAATGGCTCTGTCTGGTCCTCTCCCCCCTTGTTTCCATTCATAAGCATACCATCTATAAGAAAAACACATTTCTAAGTAAAACTTTCTTCTACTGGTGGCCTCTTCATTAATGAAGATTTAACAGAAAACAATATAAAAGTTCTTATCCTGGGGACCAGAGAAATAAGTTATACTTGTTATATGCACAGCTGACTCTGATTCAGCACTACCTATGGTCCCCTGAGCGGGAATAGTGCTCCCTGCACACAGATTCCTGAGACATCTCCCAGAAACCTCACCCCAGGCAAAATAAAGTGTTTGTCATTTTAATTTCTTTGATAGGAAGTATTTATGACTCTTAAAACAAATGAGAGTCTATAGAGAAAGAGTAAGGCATTTGCTTTGCATATGGCTGACCCAGGTTCTATCCTGGCAAGCCATATGACACCGCCCCGACCCCCCACGAGCTCTTTCAGGAATATTTCCTGAACACAGAACTAGGAGTAAGTCTTGAGCATAGCTGGGCATGGTCCCCCAAATAGGAAAAATGAGACCATCAGGTTTCATTTAGTAGCTTGTGAAAAAAAATATACCTTATGTACCTTGAACTCCCAAAAATAGATTCCCAGCACATTTTCAGATAAACTCTTAGCAGTGAATGTAACTTAGAAGTTTATTTGCTTGTTTTTACTCCCCTTTGTTTTGTTTGGGGGCCACACCTGGCTTGCTCAGGATTTACTACTGGCTTTGTGCCCAGGGGTCACTTCTGGTGGATGTCGGGTACACTGGATACCTCGACAAAATCTGGGTCAGGGATCCCCCTTCTGCCCCAGGGATCTGTAGCCGGCAGATGGAGAATGACATGAAAACCCAGCAAAGTTTCAAAAGGCTTTACTCACACTTGTTCTGGTATACAATCCAACAATAAGAAAAGCCCAGACTTTATGTCCCTACCTGGGCCCTGGCCACATGTAGGTTTAGAATCCTAGACCAAGGTGGCCGCTACCACGTGCTAAGGCCAAACAGGGAAGAGAACAGAGAGAGGAGGCAGAGGAAGAAGGCGAAAAAGCAAAAGGCCAAAAGAAAGCAGGCTACAGCTTTTATAACTTTTCTGCCCAGACTGGCCCACATCAATGGAAAACAGGGTCAATCTCCCTCAGATAACTTCTCTCAGGACTCACCTAGATCCACTGAAATGTTAACATTGCTCCAGCCAAGGCTGCAAGCCCGCCTGTGGTTCTCCATCAGTCCCTATGTAGATGGAGGGAAAGGGCATCAGAGATTAACTGTATCTCAGAATACAAAGGCATCTGTACCAGTGGATATTCTACAGCTAGGTATATATTTCTCCAAGCTTTCACACGATTCTCATCTTTACTTCATAGTTTTTTTGTATCTTAGCCTTAGACTTATTAGAGAGCCACACATGCTTGCTTGGAGGCAAACAGCATTTCTCTCTGGTCTAATTACTTAGAGATCCAACGTAGCCTGGTAAATATACTGGTAAGATCTGTCTAGTCCCACAATGATTGTGGCAGCATGAGAGAAAATATTGACACCAGCTAATATAGAATACATGGTAAGATATACTGCCACATTCAAACTTTTTTGCCTCTTATCTACAGTGGCCTGCAGGAGGTAACTCCAGGCAAAGTGCAGAGACTCTGGGCACAATGTACTGCAACAACTCCTCCTGTTTAGTTTACTAAAATAAAACTAAAAAATACAAATTTTGGGCTAACACATCCAGAAAATTTAAACAAAAAGGAAAATTCCAAATACAAAGCAATATTACATGTTGCTTCAGGATCCTAACTTGTTTCTGGACCCAAAGCAAAATTTGTGACAAAGTGTTTCTAGCTGTCTTATTATAATGGATTATCGTTTGCACTGTCCATAATTAGTGAGAGTCAATTTGCCATGTTTTAAGTAAAGTTACGTGTCTGGAACAAAATCTGAAGAACTGCTTCTGAAACAGCAACAGTGGTGATCACATGAATGAATCTTTGGAAAGCAAGGATTAGGAACCTCAATGAGTTATCAGGTATCAGGAACCCTGGATCAGGTATCAGGAGCACTGGAAAAACGTCTCGAGCTCTGGAACAGGTGTCTGGAACACTGGTCCAGCCATCTAGCAAGGCATCTTCAGCAAGGGAACACTGGCACCGGTAACCATACCTGAAACTTGGGCTAGACAAAAACACTTTCCAAGATTAATTACAAATAGAGATTTTAGGGCTTTGGCAGGAATCAAAGAACACAAAGAAACTCCAACATCTTGTTAAAGGAAACATTAGGGAAAAACTTTTTTGCAAATTATTAAATTTTTACTGGTTTTGGCATATTGAATACACGTCGGGCAGCTTGCCAGGCTCTGCCGTCTGGGTGATATATATATATATTTTCATATACATATTTTAAAATATATATTTATATATATTAAAAATATATGTAAATATATAATATATGTATAATATATATTTTATATATATATTTTTTTTTTTGGAGAAGGTAGCTTTAAGTCAGAAAAAAGAAATCTTCACCAGAGATTCCTAAGTTACCTTACAAAGCAGCTGTTAGAAGGGGCAGTGTTCTTCAGTTAGGTGATAATGAGAGGTGGCGTGATGATTTGCTGAGAAAGAAGTGGAACAACGAGGATGAAGAGAGTCCCAGGTCATCTCAGTCTGCCTCCTCTCAGGAGGATGGACTTTGAGGAACCTTTTCACCAGTTTTCTAGTGATCAAGTGATTAAATTTTTGTAGTGAGCATTGTTTTAGGAGTCTCAGAGTATTGAGCACTGTAGCGCAAGTCTATTGTATTCCAATGTCATCTTGTAAACAGAATCATTGGAAAAACTTTTTTCATTGATTTGGCAAACTTTTTTTGTAATGAGCAGTGTGATCAGAGTCCAAAGCATTGAGCCTTATAGAAGGAATCTGTAGCAGCCAAGTTCTTTTCCTGTAAATCTCTGAACAAAAAATTTGAAAAAAAAATTATTTTTTCCTTAGTTGGCTCATTTTGACATTGAGCACTATATTTGGAATCTGGCCTCCCCTTCCCCCTTTTTTAAAAACCTGTAAACAAAACATTAGAAAACTCTTTCATTAATCCTAAAAACACACATGGGAGTCCCTTTTTCTTCAAAGCATTAAAAAAACTTCATTAGTCATTTCTGTACACAAAAACCCGAGAAAATTCTTTTATAATACCTTCTACTTGAGGGTTATTGAGGTGCTTTTACCTTTAAACTCACTCCAAGGCAGCAAGGAAACATTAACACTTACACATTAGACACTTCATTCGAAATTACCTTTTTTTTAAAAAAAATTTTTTAAATTTTTTTTAACTTTTTAAAATTTTAAGATTTTTAACACTTTCTTTTTGCCTTTTTAAGAGAGAAAGGGTTTATCTCCAGCTAAAACATCTACAGGCTGCAATGCAAGATTATTACTATTAAAGATGAACCAAGATCAACAGGCTGTAAAGCAAGATCATTATAATTAAAGATGGCCCATGATCAACAGGCTGCAAGGCAAAATTATCATTATTAAAATGAGCCAATCCAGGATGTTTAAACAGCAGTTTGCAATTTAGAAATAAGGCTTTATATAGAAAGAATTAGGTGTTTTCTGATTTTTTGGACAACTCGAGTATTGACAAAGCGCAGAGGCACTCATAGTTTCTTGGCAGGGCTATCATCTGTGGAAATAAAAGCATAACCTTTTCCTCAAATGAGGAGGAGGAGACCTACTACTCATTTATAATCAATTTTCACCCAGATAGGTGAATTGACTGGTTTTTGAGGTGGTTTTTTTTTTCTTTTCAGGTCACACCTGGCAATGCTCAGTGGTTATTCCTGGCTCTGCACTCAGGAATTACTCCTGGTGGTACTTGGGGACCATATAGGATGCCGGAGATGGAACCCAGTCGGCTGCATGCAAGGCAAATGCCATACCTGCTGTGGTATCTGTCCGGCCACAGTTTTTGAGTTTTCAATTTTCTTGGAAGTATTGTTTAGCCACTCTGTAAGGATCTCCTTGAGTCATATTTAAGAAATTTAAGGTAAATAATGGGGTAGTTGCCGATATGGTAAATAATGGTGTAATTGTCGGCAACTACACCACCTCCACTTCGCTGATGACATTGTTCTAATAACACCAAACATTAGCCAAGCGGCACAAATGCTGGCTGACTTTGACCAAGAATGTGGAAAGATAGGTCTACAGCTGAATCTCAACAAAACTATGTTCATGAAAAATGAACTAGTTCCAGAGGCTCCATTCACTCTCAATGGAACAAACATCTCTGAATGCAGCAGTTATGTGTACCTAGGTCGAGAAATCAACATGATGAACGACCTAAAACCTGAGCTGCGCAGGAGGAAGAGAGGCAGCATGGAATGCCTTCAAAAGCATTGAAGAAATAGCAAAAAAAAAGGCAAAGAACCTCCGGCTCCGGGCACATCTCTTCGACTCCACCATTCTCCCTGCATTAACATACGCCTCAGAGAGCTGGGCCCTACAAAAGCAGGATGAGAACACTATTCGGATCTCCCAAAGAGGAATCAAAAGAGCTATGCTTGGAATATCACGCCTCACTCAAGTGAAAGAAGGAGTCTGGAGTTCCGACCTCCAAGGCTGTTCCAGAGTCAGGAATGCTGTCTCGTTTGCCAAGGCATCAAAAATCAGATGGGCTGGACATGTAATGCGATTTGGAGATGACCGCTGGACTAGAGCCATTACCGACTGGATCCCACGGGATGTCAAAAGATCATGTGGCCGCCTGCCTACAAGATAGTCAGACTTCTTTGTCAAGACCCTGAACGAACGGTTTGAGGCTCTTCGTATTCCTGAAGCAACCAGATGCCATTGGGCTACACTGGCACGTGATAGGGTCAAATGGAAATGTTACTGGAGCCCGCTTGAGCAAATCGATGAATAATGGGATGTTAAGTGATCAAGTGAAGGTAAATAATGTTAAATATACCTGTCTTTTGTTGCTTCAGTGACCAAATTTTGAAAAATTTTTGGGGTACATTCAACAATTCCTCATTTGTCATAACATTTGCCATAAATCATTTGTCAAAACTATCCATTTGCCAAAGTCTTTTGCCATAAATACCCATTTGCACAACTTAATTTTCTGCAAACCTCCAGCCATGTGGGATGGGCCAAGACAAATAAAAGGTGTGCAGTTAGTCCGGTTTGTCTCTATGGAAAGCTGTGGTGCACATGAAGGTGGCAGGCAACTGTAGATAGAGCCTGCAGCAATTTTTCAGCTGAATTAAATAAAGATGCCACCAAGAAATCTGACCTCTCGTTTCGTTAAACCATAGGACCAGGAAAGCCTCTACTTTAAAGTTAACAGTTTGCTCACCAGATCTTTTACTCAGATCCCGTTGGAAGAGGTGCAGTTTAACAATTCCAAAAACCACAAGAGTTAGCACCAGAAAAAGCCAAAACAAAGAGAAATTCTCTGAAAGGCAATCAGGAGTTTCAAAAGCCATGACAGCTAGCACCTGAAAACACAGGTGAAGCCAGAACAAAGAAAAAACCTCTGAGAGGTAACCCATTTTCACTCACGGTTCAAATTCTGCTCCCAGCTTCAGGAAAAGTTTATCAGCATCTTAGTAGGACCTCCACTTGTCCCACAAGTGCTGCAGTCTACAGTGTACTGCAACAGGTGGACTCAGGGGACCATCTGTAGTGCCAGGGATCAAACCTGGGTCGGCTATGTGTAAAGCAAGTGCCCTACCCACTGTAGTGTTGCTCTGGCCTCAATTGCTTGTTTCTTGTGTTTTTCCTTGAGTCCAGGGCCTCACACATATGAGACATGCACCTTTCTCCTGAGCCATATCTGACCCCAAGACTTTCATTTTTAAAAAATCTAATTAAAATTTTATTTACCCATTACACCTTATATAAACACTGTGATTTATGAAGCTGATCGTTATAATTTGTCGCATTCAATATGCCCAAACCAGTCCCACCACCATTGCACCTTTCCACAACCATTATCTCCAATTTTCCACTACCACTTAAACCTGTCTCTACAACAGGCCCTCAATAGTTTATTTTATATTGCTTGTTATAATTTACTAAAACAGTGATACAAAATGTTTCTTCAGATGAAGAGGCTCTCAAGCGGCTGGGGAGGCTGGAACTTCGGCTCGCCCGGGCCCAGCTGACTATGGGACCCCCAGGAGGGCAGACGGGTTTTGGGAGTGGGCCCGTCATCTCTGGGGGTCCCAGAAGCAGCTGGATGAGACTCGCCCATCACACTAGCCACCATTTTCGCTGTTCGGACGCTGGGAAACTGCCTCATGACCAGATTAACAGAGCAAAA
Organism: Cryptotis parvus; assembly: GCA_021461705.1. Classification (NCBI taxonomy): domain Eukaryota; kingdom Metazoa; phylum Chordata; class Mammalia; order Eulipotyphla; family Soricidae; genus Cryptotis; species Cryptotis parvus. The sequence goes on along the minus strand of JAJIBD010007390.1, from coordinate 13,347 downwards.
CCAGTTCGAGCCCAGGTAGGCGGCTCCCAGAAGCGGGAATCACTGGGAATTCATCAGATGGAGTCAGGGTTCGGCCATTCCCCTCTCATTTTGTCGAGCCTGGTGGCCCCGCCCAGGAGCTGCCCTGGAGCCAGCAGCCATAGCATGAGGAGGCTCACAGGTGTCTGGGGAGGCTGGAACTCGGCTTGCCCCGGGCCCAGCTGACTATGGGACCCCCAGGAGGGCAGACGGGTTTTGGGGGTGGGCCCATCACCTCTGGGGGTCCCTGAAGCAGCCAGATGAGGCTCGCCCATCACACTAGCCACCATTTTCGCTGTCCGGACGCTGGGAAACTGCCTCATAACCAGATTAACAGAGCAAAACCAGTTCGAGCCCAGGTAGGCGGCTCCCAGAAGCAAGAATCACTGGGAATTCGTCAGATGGAGTCAGGGTTCGGCCATTCCCCTCTCCATTTTGTTGAGCCTGGTGGCCCCGCCCAGGAGCTGCCCTGGGGCCAGCAGCCATAGCATGAAGAGGCTCACAGGCAACTGGGGGAGGCTGGAACTCGGCTTGCCCCGGGCCCAGCTGACTATGGGACCCCAGGAGGGCAGACGGGTTTTGGGAGTGGGCCCGTCACCTCTGGGGTGTCCCGGAAGCAGCTGAATGAGACTCACCCATCACACTAGCCACCATTTTCGCTGTCCGGATGCTGGGAAACTGCCTCATGACCAGATTAACAGAGCAAAACCAGTTTGAGCCCAGGTCACGGCGCAAGCGGCCGCATGTTCCATTAAAATAGTGGAAACAGTAATGTCTTTTAATGCACTGCATTCCACGAAGAGCAGGAAAGTTTGGTGGGAGGGAGAGATAAAGAGGAGAGAAATGACATACAGAACCCACCAAGTAGTTGAGGTGTGGGAGTGGGGAGGGAGGTGGGGACATTGGTGATAGGGAGATGGGTTTGGGTGGAGAGATGGGTGTTGGAACACTGTAGAACCAAAACTCTACATGAGCATCTTTCAATTGTATGTCTAAAATGGTGTAATAATATTTGGGTGGGAAAAATAATAAAATAAAATCAAAAAAAAAATGTTTCTTCAGAAGAAAGTGAAGATTGTGTATCTCACCATAGAACTATTCAGCCCTTGTATAATATATTTCTAAGATGTTATAGGTTAAGCCTTCTGTGTTGATATTTTGTTAATCAAGATTCCTTCTACTTTACATCCTATCTAATCTGGTGTGCTACTTCTGGATTATCAGTGTTGTAGAACTTGAAGTATCCAGGAAGTCCAAAAAATTTTGAATGAGGTAAAACAGCTGGAATTAAATTTTTAAGTGGGTGGCATTTGGGGCATAGGCATGACTTTTGTGGCTTCCAGAAGTGCAGGGAGATGGAAGGAGGTAGCCTATCCCCACCTCTGTGAAACCATGGAGATTTCAGGCACAAGACCCACATATCTGAGTTTTTCAACACATTAATTTCTAGATGAGGCTCGTCCTGAGCAGTGGAGTCCAGCCAGGAGCATGGTGGTGATTGTGGGATGGGGAGGGTTTCAGTTTTTGGGACTCTGTTTTGGCAGGTGTGAGGTTCACCTGCCCCCTTCCACTGTATCCCAGACTACTTGGCCTAGGTCGGGTCAGGAAGAATCTGCATCTTGTTGATCTCTCTTGAGATTTATCTATGAGTCTCTGGATCGTTGCCAGTGAAAGAGCTTACATGGAGGTGGAGGTGGTTTGAAGGCTTTCATTTTTAAAACTCTTGCTCTATTGTTAGGAAATCTAGTAGGATTATTGTGTATATTGTGTTTCAGAGGGATAATTTCATGATGAAATGTGTCACCCACTGCGAAAGTGGAGAGAAGTAAGCTTACTCATCATGCCTACTTTGTCTTCAGTTCTCAGATTTTCACTACAGATTCTCCATAAGAAGGGGCCGGAGCGATAGCCCAGTGGGTAGGGCATTTGCCTTGCACGCGGCCAGCCTATGCCAGCCCGGGTTCGATCCCCGGCATCCCATATGGTCCCCGAGCACCTCCAGGAGTAATTCCTGAGTGCAGAGCCAGGAGTAACACCCTAGCGTCGCCAGGTGTGACCCAAAAAAAAAAAAAAAGACAGACACTGGGGGCCAAAGAGATAGTACAGTGGGTAGGGCATTTGCCTCTAATAGGCCAACCTAGTTTTGATCCCTGCCTTCCCATATGGTACCCCAAGCACTGCCAGGAGTAAGTCCTGAGTTCAGAGCCAGGAGTAACTCCTGAGCATTGCTGGTTGTGACCCAAAAAGAAAAAGAAAAGACACATTAGGTCAAAGAAAATAAGGACAAAGAAGTATATTCCTTTTCCTAATTTGACTGAATTATACATCTGTTTTTGTTTACTTCAATTTTTTGGTAGGGGTAGATATAAGTATCACTGTCTTCCCGTATATCATCGATTTGCTCAAGAGGGCACAAGTAACATCTCGATACATCCTGTCACATGTGAGATAGCCCAAGAGCATCATCCCACTCCAGGAACACAAAGAACCTAAAACCATTCCATCAGATCATGAGAATGAGGTCTATAATTGTTACTGGCATTTGACATGTCAAATACGACATGGGTAGCTTGCCAGGCTCTGCCGTGCGGGTGGGATACCCTAGTAGTCACCTGAAAAACTTGAGCAATTACTTTTGAACCACGTGAGCTGGGCTGTGATCAGCTCTTCTGCTGGATGGAGCTCTAAGGAGAGGGGAGTCTGGATGTGGAAAATGGCGGCCCTAATGGTGTGGAGGTTCCTCTGGCTTCTTGCGAGGCTCTGCTGGGGTGGTGTGCCAGGGCTAGAACCCGCCATCCCTCCCAGATGCCTCGTGATTAGCAGGGCACAGGGAGAGCAAGGTAAATCCATAGTTTATACATCTAGTCAAGAATATGGTTAAGAATGGATCAAGAGGTCTTGTCAATGGGTGGAATCTACTCCAAGAGTGTTGGAAGTCAGAGGTTAAGTAAGACAGAGAAGGGACCAGTGTGCTAATAATTGTTGGAAATGATAATACCACCCTAGAACTAAGCATTGAATGTAGGCAAAGGAATATACATGATAAATGTATATCCTAAATGTATGTATTGCAAGCCATAATGTGAGAAGAGAGGGGAAAGTGGAGAGAGAGAGACAGAGAGACAGAGAGAAATAGGGTGAGAGAGACACTGGTGGTGGGAAATGTGCTCTGGTGAAGGGATGGGTGCTATTTAAATTTCATTTCACATCATTAAACTAAGACCTCCTGAGATTAATTTGACACTAGGTACTGAGACTGTAAACTCAGTCTTATTATTCCTGACGACAGAAAAGTTCTGACATTAGGAGAGATGAAAACAAGTTTTTTCTCACTATCCTGATAAGTTTACTTTTTTTTTTTTTTTTTTTTTTTTTGGGTCACACCCGGCGATGCTCAGGGGTTACTCCTGGCTCTGCACTCAGAAATCACTCCTGGCGGTGCTCGGGGGGACCATATGGGATGCCCGGGATCGAACCCTGGCGGCACAGGCCGGCCGCGCAAGGGCAAACACCCTACCCGCTGGGCTATCGCTCCGCCCAAGTTTACTTTTTTTTCCTTATCTTTTTGGGTCACACCTGGCAATGCTCAGGGGTTACTCCTGGCTCTGTACCCAGGAATTATCCTGACAGTGCTCAGGGGTACTGCATAGGATGACAGGATGACAGTGAACAGGATGCCAAGGATCAAATCTGGGTCGCTCATGTGCAAGGCTAATGCCCCTACCTGCTGTGCTATCACTTTGGTCACAAACTTACATTTTTATCAGAAGTCTCAGTTCTATAAGGTTTTTGTTGTTGTTATTTGGTTTTTGGGGCCACATTGACTGTGTCCAGGGTTTACTTCTGGCTCTCCACTTAGGGATCACTCCTAGTGTTGCTCAGAGGACCATGTAGGGTGCCGGGATTGAACCAGGTTGAACACATACAAGGCAAGTAGCCTACCTGCTGTACTGATGGGGAGGCGCAGCCGGGATCCCCGACAGTGCCGGGAAGAGAGTTCCCTTCTACCTCCGAGCCAGCGGGAATGGATGAAGACTCAGGAATCCGATGCAGTTTTAAAAGGGCTTTACTATCACAGGTTCCAATATACAATCCAAGAGCAGGGAAAACTTCCGGACTCTGGGTTCCCAGCTAGGCCCCAGCCAGGTGTAGGCCAAGATGGCTGCCACCACGTGTTGAGGCCCAACAGAGAATGGAGAGGACCGAGAGGCAAAACACCAAGGGAAGCCGAAATGGCAAAAGGGGAAAAAAGAGAGAGCTTCTTTCTTCTTGCAGCTTATTTTATAGCTAGAAATCGCCCCCAAACTCCCCAGTCCAGCCCAGAATGGGCTGGGCTATCTAGAGATGAAAACAGGAAAATAGCTCTGTAGAAATGTAGCAACTTCAGGAGACCATCGGGTTGTTTACAAGGACCCAGAGCTAATTAAAAGTCTCCTAGCAGAGCTGGGAGAAGCTATAAGCTAAATGTAATTTCCCCTGGCAGGAAGGATCAAATGCCCTCAGGTAATTTCTCCCAGCACCTCACCTAATGTCTTGAGCCAAGATCTGCCTGGAATTGCCTTTATAGGGTAGAGAAGGGGGTTTCTGAGATGGCATGTCTCTGTACCAAAGACTAATACTAATGCCAGTTAAATATTTCTCCAAGCCTTCACAAGAGTCTGTCTACTTCACGGTAGTTTTGTATTTTGGTTGCCTTTGAGTTATCAGGGAGCCATGCTTGCTTGCTTGGAGGCAAACAGCATTTCTCTCTGGTCTAATTACTTAGAGATCCAATGTGGCCAGGCAAATATGCTGGTAAGATCTAGCTAGTCCCACGATGATTGTGGTAGCATGAGAGAATATTTATACCAGCCAGTACAGAATACATGGTCAGATAAGACTGCCACATTCAAACTATCCCCCTATCTATGAAGTGACCTGCAGGAGGCAATCCAGGGCAGATGGAGAGGCCTAGGCTTTTAGGTGTCCTTCAACACTGTACTATCTCTGTTGCCCTTCTACCTGGTCTTGATTCTGGCAGGCATTATTGGCATGTAGAGGGAGGAGGTAATGGTGAGTGGACCTGAGGTATCAGTAAGGAATCTTTTCCCGAAACAATATGGCTTTAGCATCCTATCCTTAAAAGATGGATGTTGACAGGTCCAACTCAGGTCTTAAATCTATTTTTGTACAGAAAAAATTAAATTTCAGAAAGATTGGTATTAAAAAAAGAGAAAGATTTGTATTTTTTTGGACTATGTATTAGGAGAGGTTTCGTTTTATAATTTAAATAATTGGTTTTTTTATCTAAACTTACACATTCAGAGAAAAAATGAGTACTTATTTTTATATCAGTCTGCTTCTAACAATTCACTTGGTGTCTCACAGAACTCCCTAGAACACGTTTAGTTGATGTTTTCCCCCCTATTGCTCATGCATACAACTTCCAATATAATTACTGCTTATTGGGATAGTATGATCTCAAGATTAAGATTGGGGCTTGGTTGTGTGTGTGTTTTTTTTAACTTTGTCTTTTTAATTATAAGGGAAATTGCACACTTGCTCCAGGGTAATTTTTTTTTTTCAAGTAGGGTTTTTGGAAACTATGATAGAAATGGGAAAAAAACTCTCCACCAAGAGAGGTTTTAGGACTCAGTTCAGGGTGTTTTGTAAAAAACAATTATTTTATATTTGTCTGTTTTTCTGTTTTACTATCTCTGTTTTTATATACTTTTTCTCAGTATTGATGAGATTAGTTTCCTATTATTTATAATATAAAATGGTATTGCTTTCTGACTATATAAACTTATTTATAACAATATATTCCTGGGGCAGGATAAAACTATGTTCATGAAAAATGAACTAGTTCCAGAGGCCCCATTCACTCTCAATGGAACAAACATCTCTGAACGTAGCAGTTATGTGTACTTAGGTCAAAAACTCGACATAATGAAAGACCTAAAACCTGAGCTTCACACGAGGAGGAGAGCAGCATGGAATGCCTTCAAAAGCATTAAGCATTTGAAGAAATAGCGAAAAAAGACAAAGAACCTCTGGCTCCGGGCACATCTCTTCGACTTCACTGTTCTCCCTGCATTAACATATGCCTCAGAGACCAGGGCCCTACGAAAGCAGGATGAGAATACTATTTGGGTCTCCCAGAGAGGAATCTAAAGAGCTATGCTTGGAATATCATGCCTCACTCAAGTGAGAGAAGGAATCCGGAGTTCCGACATCCGTCACTGTTCCAGAGTCAGGGATGCTGTCTCATTTGCCAAGGCTTGGAAATCAGATGGGCTGGACATGTAATGCGATTTGGAGATGACCGCTGGACTAAAGCCATTACTGACTGGATCCCATGGGTCATCCAAAGATCATGTGGTTGCCCACCTACAAGATGGTCAGACTTCTTCGTCAAGACCATAAATGAATGGTTTGAGGCTCTTCATATTCCTGAAACAACCAGCCAGATGCCATTGGGCTACACTGGCACATGATAAGGTCAAATGGAAATGTTACTGGTGTCTACTTGAGGAAATTGATGAACAACGGGATGTCTAGTGATCTAGTGAGCTAGTGATTCCTAGGGACAGAGAGATAGTAGAGGGACCAGGCTGCTTGCCTTAAATGCAGCTGATCCCAATTTGATCCCCCAAGAACTCCATGCTGCACCAAGAGTGACATCCAAGGTGAGAGCCAGGAGTAGCCCCTGAGGATCACCAGACAATTGTTCTCCAAACCCAAAAGCCAAAACAGCAAACAGAATCTATTCCTGAGCTTCATGATTCTGTGTTTGTTTGAGAGCCTGGTTTGCAGAATGTCTTGTGGTTGGTTGTGTTTGTGTATAATAATCTTTTACTAATTTTGTGTGGGGTGAGAGAGAAGAGAGAGCAGAGACAGAGAGAGACAGAGACAGAGAGAATGGCCAGATGTGACCCATAAAATAAATATTTGGGGGTTCAGAGATGGTATATGATGTAGCACACTAGCATGTGCTTGACCTGATTCATTTCCCTGCCGCACATGGTTCCCCAAGCACCATAGGATGCAGGCCTGGAGACCATTGAGCACCACCAGGTTTGACCTCTAGAGAATTTTAAACACCACTAAGACGACATGGTATCCCTGCTGCCACAGGGACTGGGCAGGACTGCTTCCCTGGACCCTTGCCAGTTGGGTTGGTGGAGAATTGTCAGTGTGGCCCTCAGGCTTCCTGAGCACCATGAGGGAGATCAAGTCAAATAAAATAAAATAAATATGGATTTTTTATTCAAGTGAAGGTAGCTTAAATACAGAACAGAAAATATTGAAACTATTTTATTTTTATTTTATTACAATACCGTAATATACAGATTTCTTCACAGTACAGTTGTCACAAACATTTATTTTCAACACCAGTCCCACCACCAGTTTGCCCTTACTGCCACCAAATGCTACAGTCCCCACCCATTCCCTATCCTACACCAGCTCTCATAGCTGGCTGCAACCACATTGATCATGCAACATATATATGGGAGAGGTCCTGGCATAGACCTGCCGCTCAACTGGGTGATTTTGGTAATATGTCCGTGCAGCTGCTTTGCAGCACACCACAGGAAGAAGCTATAGTGGTTGTGTTTCTGGTCATTCTCCCAGGAGTTTCTATCAGTCCTGGTTCATGGTCAGTTGTGAATGGCTTCTGCGCAGCTTGTAGTCACACCCACTGGGTCATGGGAGGTGAGGGGGATGAGAGACGGGGGGCCCAATCCCCCACTCCAAACCCAGTTGGCATGCCCAAGGCAATCGCTTGTTAGCTGGTCCTAGAAGTGATGATGAAACTGACCAGGGATGTAACCAGTTTTCTCCTCTCTATTTCCTGGGCAGCTCTCCGTAGGCAGGAGCTATGGTAGAGGTGCATCTCGTCATTCTCCTGGCTTACTGATCAGTCCTGCTACCTGCTTGGTTGTAGATGACGTCTGCGAGGCTTGTAGTTATGCCCGTTGGATCACTGGAGGTGGGAGGATGAAGTGAGGGGCCTCAATCCCCACTCCAAGCCTGGCTGGCATGCCAACAGCAGCCCACATGTTTGCTGGCCCTAGGAACAATAATGAGGCTTGCCAGGGACGGAGCCAGCTTCCCTATCTCTTTGCTTCCTGGGCAGCTCTCCGCAGGCAGGAGCTGTAGCTGCTGTGCATCTGGTCAATCTCCCGGGTTACTGATCAGTCCTGGTAGCTGGTTGCTTGTAGATGATGTCTGCAAGGCTCATGGTCACACCCACTGGGTCATTGGAGGTGGGCGAGATGAGGGTAGGGGCTTCAATCCCCACTCCAAGCCCGGCTGGGTGCGCCCACAGCAACCCACATGTTTGCTGGTCCTAGAAGCAATAATGAAGCTGGCCAGATATTGAAACTCTTTAGACATGAAAATATAAATCTGTATTAGTCAACACCACAGACATTTCCTGTTTAGCTTTCTTTTTTTAAAAAATTTTTTATTATACCACCATGAGATATACAATTACAAGGATGTTCATAATTGGGTCTATCATACAATGTTCCAGCACCCAGCCCTCCACCAGTGCCCCACTCCCACCACCAATGTCCCAACACTCCTTCCCACCCAACCCCAGCCTGCCCCTAAAGCAGACACCTTATCTTTCTCTCTATCTCTGTTTCTGTCTCTCTCTTTCTCTCTTCTCTTTCTCTCTTCTCTTACACTTTGTGACTTGCCTTGCAGTTTACGATGTAAGTCTCTATGTGTATATTCCGTAGTGAGTTTTAGTGTGACATTATAGTTCCTCATTACCCATCAACCTCCTCAGTTTGTTACAACTACAATGATAATTACGGTGTACAAATGTGAAAGATCCTGGGAAGGACCTGGTCCTAGCCTACGTTTTATCTAGCCTCTTGAGCCTCTTGAGCAGGCACTGCTCTGCGTCTGGTCTGTCCCTTTACCATTTCTTTGGTGCGGAGGCTGCGAGCCCGTAGCACACCCACTGGCATGGGGGGGAGGAGCCCAAATCCGGGGATTTGGCCTCTCCAAGTCCGGCCAGTGAGTCCACCTCCTACGAGACTGCTTTTACCCTAGGAGCAACGTTGCACTTGGCCAGAGACTCATGGGCTGCTCCATGTGGGCCAGGAGGTGCAGCTGTGTGTCTGGTCTGTCCCTTGTCTGGTTCATCTGGTTGCCCTGTTCAGCTTTCATACATGTATATATAACTACTTTTTTCTTTTAAATTATATGGTGATTATAAAAAATACAGATGCTTAAAAAATTTGGGGGGACTTCTACCCGGCAATGCTAAGGGGTTACTCCTGGCTCTGCACTCAGAAATTACACCTGGCGGTGCTCGGGGACTATATGGGATCTGGGGGATCAAACCCAGGTCTGGTTGCATGCAAGGCAAACACCCTCCCTGCTGAGCTATCACTCCGGCCCAAAATATTCTTGTGTTTAAGATGTCTATATTTGATCTCATGACTTTATCATGGTGAAGCATGGTTGTTTTTCATCTATTTAAACAGTTATTGGTATCATATATATTAGCTTTTAAATAATTAAAGCACTTCATATAATAATATCTTAGCGTGGATAAAAACTTTTAGATTAATTATTGAATGTGATGATTTAAACTTTCAATATTTTCTTTCTCGTTGTTTTGATTTTTTTTTGCTTTTTTGGGAGCCACACCCATACTATGTGCTCAGGGTTTAATTCTGGCTCTTTACTCAGGAATCAATCCTGGCAGGCTTTGGGGCCATATGGGATGCTGGGGATAGATAGAACCCAGCTTGCCTCCCGGCTGTACAATCCGTCCCTGCTTTTTATGTAGTTACTTCTGCTAGAAGCAACAAGTCAAGTTGTTGCATAAAACTAGAAATAGCAGTAGGGAAGGTAAAAAATTAACAAATATGTGAAGAAAAATTAACATGCAACTGAAGAATTATTGGTTTAGCAAGAAAATCAAAAGAGAAATGAGTCCTTTTTTGGGGTTGTGGGAGTTGGGTCACATCTACCTGTGCTCAAGGGCTTGCTTCCAGAGCTCACTCCTGGTGGTGTTCAGGGACCATAGGTAGTGCAGGGAATAGAACTGGGGTCAGCCACATGTAAAGTAAATACCTCACCCTCTTTACTGTCCTTTAAGTCTGTCAAAAGGGAGATGTAACCACTTGGAGACAGAGGAAAAATCAATATATTGAGCTATTAGAACTTTTGGGGCACAGCAAAAGTGGTAAGGTGAGAGAATCTTCTAACTATACAGGTCACTACAAGAAACAAGAGAACTCTCAACATTACATGGCTATTCACTGTGTCTTTTATTATTCAGCACAATATTGGAATCCTACCCAGAGCTTGTATGCAAGAGAAAAAAGCTTAAGGATTTAAGTTGTAAAAAGAAGTAAAACTATAACAATTTGCAGAAGATACGATAGTGTACATTGAGAACCCTAGACCTGACCAGAAAGCTATTCACTTGTATCACTTCGTCTGCCCATTGTTCATCGATTTGCTCGAGCGGGCACCAATAACATCTCCATATGTCCTGTTTCATGCTAGTGTAGTCCAAGGGCATCTGCTCGCTCCCAGGAAAATAAAGAGGCTCAAACCATTCCATCAGGTCATGGGGATGAGGTCTATAACTGTTACTGGTATTTGGCATATTAAATACGACACGGGTAGCTTTCCAGGCTCTGCTTTGTGGGTGGGATACTTTTGTAGTCACCTCTGATCTCATGCATTTATTGATGAACTGCGCGTCCGCAAAGTGGCTGCACAAGCCGGGCTTGTGATCAGTCTTTCTGCTAGGTGAAATTCTGACGAGTGGGGAGTCCGGATGTGGAAAATGGCGACCCTCATGGTGTGGGGGTTCCTCTGGCTTCTTGCAAGGCTCTGCTAGGATGGCGGGCCAGGGCTAGAACCTGCTATCCCTCCTGCGCACCTCGTGATCAGCTGGGCACAGGGAGAGCCAGTAGCAGCTCTGTCCCGTTTATGTGAATCTCTGGATCAGGCATACCTGAGCTGGGCTTGAAAAAGACTGCTGTTGGGGTTGGGGGCGATAGCCCAGCAGTAGGCCGTTGCCTTGCACGTGGCCGGCCTGTGCCAGCCCAGGTTCAATCCCCAGCATTCCATATGGTCCTCCAAGCACCACCAGGAGTAATTCCTGAGTGCAGAGCCAGGAGAAATCCCTGAGCATTGCCAGGTGTGACCCAAAAAAGAAAAATATATATATATATATATATATACTGCTATATATATATATATATATATATATATATATATATATATATATATATATATATATATATATATATATATCAGTATGGGGCAGTATGGGGCGAGCTGCTACTGGCTCTCCCTGTGCCAGCCACTCACGAGGGCCCGGAGGGGATGGTGGGTTCTAGCCCTGGCCCACCACCCCAACAGAGGCTCGCAACAAGCCAGACGACCCCCACTCTATGAGGGGCCTCCATTTTCCACATCCGGACTTCTCTTTCGTCAGACCTCCACCCAGCAGACCATCCTATCTGCGGCGGGTTCATCAATAAATGCTGGACTTAGAGATGTCTACAAGAGTATGCTACCTACGGCAGAGCCTGGCAAGCTACCCTGTTGTATTTGATATATATGCCAAATACCAGTAACAATTATAGACCTCATTCCGAATGGATTGAGGCTCTTTATGTTCCTGGAGCAAGCAGATGCCTTGGGCTCTACTAGCATGATACAGGACATATGGAGATGTTACTGGGACCCCGCCTGAGCAAATCGATGATGAACGGGAAGACAGTGATACAGTGATACTGCTATTAGTATATATATATATATATATATATATATATATATATATATATATACTGCTATTAGAATTATTAAATAGTATAATAACAGGCTGAAAAATTAATACACAAAATGTGATGTATTTCTACATGCAAATAATAAACTATAGGAAGAAGAAATTAAGAAAACATTTGCAATGATATTATTTAAACTAAATATTAAAAAGTACATAGGAAATGGATAATAAAAACTGAAGCTATTACTTACATGGTTGGTTTTTGTTTTGGATTTGGCTTTAAGGTTATAGCTGGTGGTGATCTGCAACTATTCCCATCTTGGTGCTCACTTCTGCCTGTGGCAGGTGTTGATCCCAGGCCTCCTGCATGCAAAACACACTCAGACTGTCAAACTATCTCTTTAACTCCAAAAACTATAGACATGGTTAAAAGAAATATAAGACACAAACAAATTATCTGTTCATGGATTAGAAGAATTAATATTGTCATAATGTCCACCTCATACAAAACAATAAACAGATGCAATGAAATCCCTATCAAAACTTCAATGCCAGGGCCTGGAGTGATACGATAATGGGTAGGGCATTTGCCTTGCATGCAGCCCACCTGGGTTGATCCCAGCATCCCATATGATCCCTTGAGCACTGCCAGGAGTAATTCCTGAGTGCAGAGCCAGGAGTAACTCCTGAGTACCACTGGGTCTGACCTCAAAAAGACCAAAAATTTTTTTTTCAATACTAATTGCTCTATTTCATGGAAATAGAGCAAAGTGTGCTAAAATTTGCATGGAATGACAAAATTACCCACAGAGCCAAGCAGTCCTGAAACAAGGATGAAAAGTGGAGTCATCAAGCTTCATAATTTCATACCATCACTTGTATCACTTGTATCACTTATCTTCCCGTTGATCAATTTGCTCAAGCGGGCACCAGTAACGTCTCCATTCATTGGGAAGGAGGTTCATTATTATTACTGTTTTTGGCATATTGAATATACCACGGGTAGCTTGTCAGGCTCTGCCGTGGCTCTGGGTTCATCCCAGGGGCCCAGTTTTTTCCCTATGTCAGACCATCCAACATCCAGGACCCACGGGGCAGAGCAGAGTCCTAGGTATAGCCAAGCCTGTCTCCTGAGTGCCACCTGTCAATGCAGCAGCGGGGCACTGCAGCCACACCTGCAACACCTCGAGGGGTCCCATAATGGCGGCCCTCATGGTCTGGGGGTTCCTCTGGCTTGTTGCGAGGCTCTGCTGGGATGACAGGCCAGGGCTAGAAACCCACCTGCCCTCCTGGGCACCTCATGATCAGCTGAGCACAGGAAGAGTTGGTAGTAGCTCTGCCCTGTATATCTGAGTCTTTGGATCAGGCATACCTGGGCTTTTATACAGTATATATTTTTATTAGTTTGTAGTAATACACTTTTCATATTACAAAAAGCAATTTAGTGAAAGAATCTTCTGATATTTGAGTATCAGAAATAAACAACTATACATAAAGTCATTTTTTTTTTTTTGCTTTTTGAGTCACACACGGCAATGCTCAGGGGTTACTCCTGGCTCTTCACTCAGGAATTA